>JAJPUD010005202.1:35532-58970 GCA_023553655.1 Myrmecobius fasciatus
AAGATTTTTCTTGCACAACAATGACAAGTTTGGAAATATGTATACATATATTCGATTTGCCAATATTTTAACATAATTAACATGTAGTGGATATCCTGCCATCTAGGGGAGGGGTGGGGAGTTGGGGGAAAAATTTGTAACAGAAAGCTATGTAAGGGTTATTGTTGAAGAATTACCCACACATATGTTATGCAAATAAAATAAAATAAAATAAAATAAAAAGAAAGTAAACTGAAATATGTGTAAAGGGGTTTGAAAACCATAACATATATTAAAACTACTTTTTATTGTTTACAATGAAAAAAAAAGAAATAGATGAGAGACAAGAAGATGCAGATGGGTGGTGATCTGGACCACTGGCTGGAATATCTACATTAAGATCACAGAGCCAATGAAGTAAGTGATACTGGGGAAATCCCTTCTCATTTTTGTCCCCTGGTTTCTTCATCTGTATAAGGAGGGAACTGCACAGAATAATCTCTAGATTCTCTCCAAGTTTAGCTCCTATGATTGGTGGAAATTTGGATTCCTAACTGGGTCTTGTCTGCAATTCGACAAACTTGCTTTCCATGTGGGTTTCCATGTGCCTGCCCATCCTCATCTCTAAAAATGATTCTTGTGCTCTGCCAAGCCTGGCAGTCTCTGGAGCAGCTAATGATCTGATTGACAGCCCATTATCACTGTATCACTCCCACCCCAAGCTGAGGAATAAGGAGGGGTTAGGAAAGGGAAAGTGTTTGTTTCTTTTCTAAAAATGCACATTTAAACTGTGGGAAAAGAGAGACAACCATATGGACCATACAAACAGCCAAGCTGTACCAGATGCAAGAGAGAAAGGGAGTGGGAGAGAGAAAGGTGTGGGGAATGCAAAAACTTCTTAGAACTTTCCAGGTATGAGTGGAAACCAGCGTTTCCCAGGGAATGGGAGCAAGGGAGGAAGTTGAGAGCATCTTTCCTTATCCAAAGGGGAGAACTCACCTTTCTCAATTTGTATAACTAAATATTTTAGAAGTGAGTATAATCTCTGCTTTTACCAGCTTTGACAGGTCTGAGCTCTCACAGAAGATAGTTATTTTAGAGTGTCCAAGAATTGGGCTTCATGAACCCTGCTGAGACTCAGTGCCATGCTGGGACTTAAGAGGTCTTTAAGAATTATCCATGTGGACTTTTGAGATTCTTGAGTGCAGAGAACTAGATGAGATCATCAAGAAAGCACAAGGCTTGAGAATCCCCAGGTCCCCGGGGGAACTGTTTAGAATTTGGAGCTGTGGTGATGAGCCAAAAGTGCCCCAGTTTGATATACAAGGGCAGTAAATTTTTCCTGGGGGTGGTGTGGCTGGGTAATGAGAAGAACCTGTGTTTGGTTTGATAGGATAGAGAACTTCCCGTGAAACTGAACTTGAACCACAACCCTCTTCCAAGGAGCACATACCTTGCTGGGAGGACACAGGGTGCACCTAAGACTAGTCCTGTGTGACTGAAGCTACCTTAAAGATAGTTGGTGTCTGAGTCAGGGAATGGATCCATTGGAAGAGCCTCCCCACCAGGGACAAGGAGTGATCTAAGGCACTGACTAATGACCCTAAAACCTCTTCATTTCATTAGGAACAGACAAGCTCCCAAAGGCAAAGGAAGTTCTGGAATAATTTGATCAGTAGGAGTCTTTACTAAAAGTGACTGTACAAAACTTCCATAGAGACCGATGTCTGTCCTTTCTTCCTTCCTTCTTTCCTTCTCTCTTTCCATACACTATTACAGCCCCTACTCTTTATGACCTCAGAAAGTGGCTTCTAGGCTGAAAGGTGAGAAGATCCCAGTTAGGTTCCAAGAACTCAAAGCCACTGGTGACAGATGCACACTTTCCACTGAGAGTACGAAGGCAACCCTCACCTTGCCAGTCTTGTTTCTTCATCTGTAGGGTGAGACAGTCTCTCCATCTATTCACAGTCAGGAACTGCTCATCTATGAGCCCTTCTCCTTTCTAACAATTATCTCTTTTGAGTAAGAGGAGTCATGGTCTTAATTTACTCCATGATTCACACCCAAAGGCCAGGAATCCCTGCCCTACACACGCACACACACACACACACACACACACACACACACACACACACACACAATTTAGAATAACCATCACTATCTGAAAACTTAACTATTATTCCAATGTCTTGCACCTGCTTCTTGAACAAGAACACCAATCTAGAACATTTCAACTGTGGCCTTCCCAACCAGGATTAAGCAAAGAATTGTCTATTAGTTATTCCTTCAACCAATCAACTAAGTCACAGAGAATGCAACTCAATTCCATTAGGCCAGCCCTTACTGAAGGTTTATTGTATTCTAAGTGTTATGTCCCAGGCACTGAGGAGTTATCAAAATCCATGAAATATGGACTTTGCCCTGAGGAAGCTCATATTCTGGTTAAATCTAGAGGAGTAGTGGTGAAACTGTATCAGGTGAATTAGGGAATCAATTATCTCATCCTATCAGCTTTTCATTGTCTCATTGGATTTGAACCAATGAATACCTTTCCCCTATCCCATCCATGGCACAGTGAATAGAGCCCTGGATTGGGGAATCAGGAAGATTCATCTTATTGAATTCATATCTGACCTCAGACATTTACTAGCTGTATGACCCTGGGCAAGGCACTTAACCCTATTTGCCTCAGTTTTCCCATCTGTAAAATGAGCTGGAGAGGGACTCCAATATCTTTGTCAAGAAAACTTCCCAAAAGGAGTCACAAAGCATCACACACAACTGAAACAATTGAACAACAACAAAATTTCATCTGTGTGTGTCTCTGTACATCGCTTTCTCTCTATACCTCCAACTTTCATACATACATGCACACATACATGTATATTGACATGCTCTGAGCCCTTATTCTCAGCTGGGCTTGCAGATAGAAGACAAAATTTAAAATTTCTGTGCTGCTCTTTCATTCCTTCACTCTCCAAGTTCCCCTTTCCCCGTTTCTAGGGCTCAAAGATCCTATCTCATTTTTAAAGGCTGTTTGGGAATGTTTTCAACAACCTGTCAAATTTTCCCTTCAATGGAAAATTATAAATTATGCATGGGAAATGTTAATTTTTACCTCATATTCAAACAACTTTGCAAAAGCTGCTATATTTAAAGAGTCTGTGATTGGCTGACCAGGATGCTAATGGTGCCTTCTCCATAAATGTCCATGGAACCCAATCGGTGATAATGGCACTTGGATTGGAGAAAAATACAGGACAAAATTGACAGCGCTCATAAGTCTACCTCATCCTTCTGTTTTTCAGTACATCCAAGGCATTCCCCATTGACAGGCTGAATCACATCCAGAGAAGGACAAGTGAAGATCACTTACAGGAACGAAGGATATTTAAGACTGGGGAAGAAAAGATTCCAGGCAGGGAGAGGGTGCAGGGGGAGAGGGGGCAAATGCTGTGTTCAACCATTTGAAGAACTGTCATGTGGAAGAGAGAATGACCCTGCTCTGCTTGGCCCCTGAGGGAGGAGGGCAAGGTGGGATAGATTATCAGGAGGCAAAATTCTGCTCACTGGTTTCTTTCCAGTTCATAGATCTGGCCCCAAAGTGGAATGGGATACCTAGAGACATAGAACTGTCACTTACAAGTAGAGAATTAGCAAAGGATGGAATGCCATTTCTTGAAGATTTCACAGACAAAATTTCTATTTGGCGTGGGCCAGGTGAATAGAACCCAAGACTTGGAGTCACAAACATCTGAATTTGGATTCTGTCTCAAATATTTACTAACTTCGTGCCCCTAGGCAAGTTAATTAACTTCCCAGTTTCCTTATTTGTAAAATGATGATAATATTAGCAGTCACCTCACAGGACTTTTGTGACACTCAAATGAGCTAACATATGTAAAGTACGCCGGAGAAATGCTAGCTCTCAGAAGGTACAAGGTAACCTTCCAGGTCTCTTATAACACTGTCATAATTCTAGAAAGATATTTTCTTCTAATTTGTTTTACTCACTAGGTTAATATTTAGAAAGTCAAGAAAATCTTATTCAGTGAAGCATCCTTCAATCTACAAAACACTCATGATTACTTTTACCTATCTCTTGCTCCCAACCCACTTCCAGAGATAAATGTGTTTAAAGTTCTGACTTTCCAAGTTCCTCCCCTCTCTGAACTCCCATAATTCCATGGCTGGGTAAAAGATAACATTTGTTCTACTTGGCCCCAAAGCACAGCTCCAGAAACAGTGGAGAAGAAGATGTAAAATAACTCTTATTCCATATAAGAAAGAAAAAAACTTTCTAATTATTAGAGTTATCTTGAAATGGAATGGGTTGCTTGGGAGGGACTGAACGACCCAACAATGGGGGCATTTTGAGCTTTTAATACTAGCTCCAGATCCAAGGATTCTAGCAAACACTAGGCTGTGGAGAACTATTTGACTTAAATCAATTCCATAAAAATTAATTTTTTGCAGGAAACGGAACCGACCACACAGATCCCCAAAGACAATAATCACCTTCACTCTTCCCCAAGTCCAGCCCTCAGAGATTCTGGGCTGAATTACCTTAGTCTTCTTGCAATCTGCTCCTTCTCCTCCCTGCACCCTGCATTGCTATTGCTAGTTTCATTAAGATAATTGGTGAACTAATTAACTTCCACAATGTAGGCTGCTTTCCTAGCTGGTTCCATCTCCAGAAGGGGTAATCTGCTGAAGCTCATATTAACATTATCGACACAATTCCTGGCCCCTCCATCCCCCTGCCCCAAATCATTGCTGGTTTTGCCACTTAGCACTCCTGTAGCTTTGTTCATAATAAACTGGAAAACAGAGCCTTGGGCCCCATTCCAGTGGAATTGAGGAGAGCTCTTCACCATTTATCTTCTCTGTTTACCACAAGTAGAGGTTGGAATTAATGGAAAATATTTATCATGGCTAAGTAACAAGTTCAAAACACAGTTATTACCTCCGCCCAGTCATTTCAACTCACAGCAATGCTTTCTCTTTTTCTCTGCATAAATAATGGTGGAGAAAATATGTAATGTTTTCAGCTGAGCACTCCCTAAGGAAAGCCAGCCCAGGGCAGTGCTTTGTGGAACACTGAGCCAGCAAAATCAAAATGGCAGATCACCACTGAATTTTGCCGGTTCTGAGCATTAACAATAAAATACTGGGGGAAAGTGAACAAAGGTCGCTATCTTTGAGTGCCTAGAGTAGAATGAAGACTATAGCTCAGAGATCAGAGATTACCTTCTCCCCAAAGCCTCTTTGGATCTTTCCCTTTGTTCACTTATTGATCTCGTAGTACTTCTTTGATGAGACTGCAGATTAGTGATATCAACAGATGAGTATTTCTTTCACCAGGACTGGCCTTCTCATCTTGTAGGATTCTCTTCCATGTCTTCCAATCTTTTGGAGGATCTCACTGAGACAGTGGAAGCCTTTTGACATTTCCTGTGTATCAGAGCAAGTTCTCTCTTAATCTCTCAAGTTTAAAAAAACAGATCTTTTCGGATCATACTTTTCCTGCTTGTTTTATACTCCTTCTTATGATTATGTCACCATGACTAATTTGATCCAATCTACTCCCATCTACTCTATGGCTCTGGATTGTCCTTTGGGTCACGTCACTTCAACTTTTCAGGATTCTTATTATGGTTTTCATTTTCTACTTTGAATGATATTTAACAATTGTCCATGTTCCTCCTGGAATCTGTGTTCTTCCAGGCTGTGATCCTGAGGATCTCCTCAATCCTTGTATATCCCCAACAATCCAATTAGATGATCATGATTTTGAACCCAACATTTGGTATCACATGACCCAAAGCAATGATGAATGCTGAACAATATATATATATATATATATATATATACACATATGGATATGTGTGTATATATGTATATGTATGTCTATGTCTATGTGTGTATATATGTATAAACATATATTGTGTATGTATATATTACTGTTTGTTTGGAATTCTGGCAGCATCTCCCCCTGAGGACTTTGAGCAAGAGACCCTAGAGGAAAGAACTGAGAAGAAAAGATTTCATCAGTCAATCAATAAGCATTTATAGGCAAACCGCTCCAGTTTCTTTGCCAAGAAAATCCCAAGTGGGGTCATGAAGCTTGGACACAACTGAAAAATGACTGAAAACACCAATGTGTCAGGCACTATGCTGAGAAGTAAAAATACAAATAGAAAATAGAGAGTCCCTGACCTCAAGAAGCTTCCATTCCAATAAAGGAAAGCAACACATAAAAAGTACCTGAAAGAAGGCTAGAGAAACAGAGCTACAGCTTGCAGAGATTTGGTGAAAAATATGGGGCAGAATCCAGAGAGAAGTGAAACATAGCTAGCCTGGGCACCCTGCTTACATGATTATCCAATCTGAGGGAAAGGTCACGGGGTGGAAGATACTTCCAGTGTGTAATTTCTATGGTTGGAGTGAAGCTTCAGGATAAAGAATGCAACCCAGGGAGAATCTGCCCTTGATTCTGCACCATTAATATTTTTATCAGTTACTTGGATCATAATCTAGACCTAAAAATAAAGAAATCCTGAGTTCAAATCCAGCCCCAGACTCTTAATAGCTGGGTCAGTCATTTAGCTTCTGTCTGCCTCCATTTCCTTATCTGTAAAATGGGGACAAAAATAACACTTTCCAATCTTTTTCCCTTTCCTGGAGCTCTTCAGCTGGAGACTTGTGAGAAATTGAGTACCAAGAATTTTTGTTTGGGTGGGGACTGGACTTGAGGCCCTCTGCTGTCTCTAGGGCAGCTCATGGAGCCCATGTTTCTGATCCTCAGCTTCCCTACCTACAAAATCAGGGTAATCACTTTGGACTTCTCTGCTTTACCCTGCTGCTGAGAGGATCAAATGAGAAACACTGATAGAGCCCCTTTAAAACATTAAAGATGAGCTATTATCATCGCAAAGTACTTTCTTGACAACCAGCCTGTTTTGGAGATAGGAAGTGTGTTGTTATCACCATCTCACAGATGCTGAATGCATCCAGAACTACCTTAGCCAGTCATAGCTCCATCTTCCCTTCACAAAGAAGAAAGAGGCTTTGTAGCATTGAAGGGCAGCCTAAGAGGCAGATAATAAGGAGGAGAGAGACACTACCAGCTCAGCTCTCATAGCTGGTAGAGATCAGAGCCAGAATCTGAACTGGCATCTTCTGGCCCCATTTTAAGACCATGGTGAGGCTCTGGTAACTCATACTCTCTGATGCACTTGGGAACAAGACTTCTGGAAGCACCTTTTACAATAGTGGGATTCAGTGACAAATAGCCATGATAATACAAAGCATACATCTTCTGGGATTCATTGAGATCAAGTGAGGTTATAATAATAAAAATTAGCATTTTCTAGCATGCTGAGATTTGCACAATACTTTACATGTTATCTCATTTGATCTTTACTACAATCCTTTAAGGTCTATGTTATTATTATTACCAACTTAAAGGTGAGCAATTGAGTCATAGAGACTGATTGACTTGCCCAATTACGCAAATAAGGAAGGGTCTGAGGTAGCATTCAAACTCAGATCTTCAGACTCTATATGCAATATTCTGTCCCTGTGCCACCTAGCTGCCACATAGAAATAAACATATATAAAACAGATTGCAAACTACAATGCTTTTGTTGTTGCTGTTGTTCAAATATGTCCTACACCATATGTCCCCATTTGGGTTTTCTTGGTAAAAAGATACTAAAGTGATGTGTCATTTATTTTTTCCAGCTCATTTTACAATGAACTGAAGCAAAAGAGTTAAGTGGCTTGCCCAGGGTCATATGCTAGAAAGTTTCTGAGGCTGTATTTGAACTCAAGTCTTTTTGACTACAGCCCCGATGGTCTAACCACTATGGCTGCCCTATTTATTACTTGTACCACTCTCCAAAGCCCTGATACAGAGAAGCTTCTCCAAGGTCCAAATCCAGATTTTCTTTCTTTCCAAAGAAAGAACTGTATCCCATGGACTTTGGCACTGAATTCTCCCCCCCTCCACACTCCTGCTCCTAAGCCCATCTCAGAAAAGGGGCACCAGACCCCAAAGGACTCTCATTCTCCAGGAAGTTTTCCAGGTGCTACCTAGAGCTTCCCCGTGAGCCATTCTTGTAGCTCTCTAGGATTTGCAAAGCATCATGTAAGGTCTGGATAGTTGGTCAGAAAGAGAAGGACCAGGCTGGCCCCTGGGACTCATTACAACTCTGAAATCCTTTGGTTCTGTCATTAAATCAATCCTCCCCACAACTTCAGGAGGTTGTTATCCCCATTTAATAGGTGAGGCACTTACTGGGGATAACAATCACACACCCTCATGGGATTTCGGGAAGGACTGATCCAGGTGACAATTTATTAGTGGAGTCAGGATCAGTATTTTGAATAGGTTTTGTGCTAGGAACCTTCTGAAGTTGTTCCCAAATCTGCAGTTTGATCGTTCCCCAACGACTTGTGGTCAGATAAATTTGAGTAGCCCAAGAGAAGGCCAGAAAGAGATGCCATAATGGAGCATGCAAATGTGCTGACAATCCCAGTAATTAGTTTAAAACAAGACATGAATATGTTAATCTGATTCCTTTTGGAATTTAAATACCCATAAACCCACATCTTGTCAAATGGAACAGTAATTTAAACATTAGACCAATCCATTAGAATATTTACCAAGCCCTAGGTGACACCCAGTCATTACAATCTCTCCTTGAAAAAGGCCCAGAGCAGTGGAGGGGGGTAATGGGGGAAAGCCAGACAGAAGGATGGAGAGTCAATTTGGACATCAAGGAAAAGCATTTCGGCTGCCCTGCTGGCATCAGAAGCACAAGCTGTCCCTCCCTCCTGACATGATTCCTGAGTCCATCGCTCACCTAATGGCTAAGTTGGAGCTGTTAGAGGAACAACAGGCTAGGTGGGTGGGGACAGTTGTTCCAGACCTCATGGCAGGCAGAGAATTATATGGGTAATGGGCCACTGGAGTTGAGTGATGGCTGCTTGCTCCTTGCCAAAGGTGATGCATAATGGCTTGTTCCAAAAGTCTTAATGTTATTAGACTTCCTTTAGCCTTGGACTTCCCTTTCTCCTGCTGGTTGTGCAGTTTCATAATGAAGAGCCATCATTAGCCTAATAGAGAATTGGCTCCACACCCTGCCCCCTGTAAAGGGGCGGGGAGCACTTGGCTCCATGCTCTAGATCCCAAAGCAACCTCAGGGCTAATGAGCCCAAATTAGGAACCTGAGATGTGGGGACTCTCAAGCTGCTCATTAAACTAGAACTAACTTCAACCATCCAGTGATAATGGATCTAAGTCATTCCCTGAATTCAAAAAGCTTTACCTACAAGCCAGTCAATGACTGCATTGACCAGCAAAGGAGCACTTGCCTACCACTCAAATAAAAGTCCTAAATATCTCTTTTAAAAAAAAAAGGGAAAGAAAACAAGAGCCCCCTGCACTATGAACTCCATCACTTGGCAGTTAACATGCTAATGGCAAGAATGATGCTGAACCAGAGAATTATGGGAAGGGACAATTCACTCATTCAATAAATACTTATTAATCCTTCTGTTTGATTGAATGCCATTTCTTTTAGCATTTATCAACAGTTTCTGCCCTCATAGATCTTAGTTCTTTTTTTTATTAATACTTTTTATTTGCAAAACATATGTATGGGTAATGCTTCAACATTAACCCTTACATAGCTTTCTGTTACAGATTTTCCCCCCTACTCCCCACCCCTCCCCTAGATGGCAGGATAACCACTACATGTTAATTATGTTAAAATACTTAAGAAATCGAATATATGTATACTTATTTCCACACATCATTTTTGTGCAGGAGAAATCATAATAGATCTTAGTTCTAAAAGGAAAGAAAAAGACATAAGCCCAGAGTGAAATTTATTCATTTATTTCCACTTCTATCTGGACAGATGTTTTCTTCATAACTTCTAGCCCAATTTTCCATCCATCCCTTCCTTTCTCAGCCCTCAACCATCCAGCCCTTTCATACACTGTTTATGTTCTAGTTATGGTCCTCCTTCTCTCCCACTAGACTGGAAGTTCCTTGAAGGCAGAGTCTAGCTTGTTTTTCCTTTGTATCTCCAGAATTCAGCCCAGTGTCTGGCATATAGTAAGTGCTTAACAAATGTTTGTTGACAGTACCATCGGACGTCACAAAAATACATTAATATACAATTATTCCATGGCTTCCTGGAAGTTCTTATTAAGTTCTCTCAGCATTCAGCCTCACAGTGCTCAACAAAGTCATCTGGAAATTAATGTTGAGAAATAAGCCTCTGCAGCATCTCTAACCTCATCAAGTGGTATTTTTCCTCTGGTTCTCTGGTAATTTTCTCTCAGATCTTCAAAAATATCTGTGTTTCTGCCCCTTTCCACAAGCAAAGCAATACTCAGTACAGAGCGGGCCACATCTTGTCCTCCTTTCTTTCTCAGGAGGTGATTCCAGGAAGAGGCTGGAGGACACTTGTTGGGGATGTTTCAGAGGGAATCGCTGTTCAGCTGCTGGTTAGAGTTCTTCATCTCATACTTAAATTCATCTTCATACTCAAGTGGTGAAGGTGCCCCCACCCTCAGTGCTCTATTTAGACATTTACATTTGCCCAAAGGACAAGAACTCCCCTGGCCCTGCCTCAAGGCCACAACATAATGACATTCATAATTAATGTCATGTCATCTTCTGTCTCTTCTGCACAACCATACCCAGGAACACCCCTAGGGTCCCCGCAGGAAGAAGAAATCAACAATTGATGGAGAGGGAAAAGGGAGGAGCAGTGATTCCTCAATGGCCTATTTCTTCTCTGAGGATACAATGAAAAAGCAAGAAAACAAACAGCTTCTTTTCAGGCTGATCCAATTTCTTTCCTGTGACAACTTACTTTGAATTCGAAGGCCCATCATAGAGAAAAGGGAGCAGACAGACTCCTTCCTGGTTCTGCTCGCCACCCAAGAGATATCCAGCTAGAGATCTTAACATAGAGTTCACAAACTTGTTTGGGGTTTTCTTTTATATTTTGATAACTATTTCAATATGATCTGTTTCCTTTGTAGCCTTGTTTTTCTTATTTTGTGCATTTAAAAACCTAATTCTAAGAAGCAGTTCATAAATTTACCAAAGAGATGGCTCCAGAGGTTCCTTGATACAAAGAAAGGTAAAACCAGGTCTTATCCAATTACAAATGCCCAGAGGGATGCAGGGACTTGTCCACAATCACACAGCACATTGGTGGCAGAGCCATGCCTCAAACCCCTATTTGCTGATTTCTGTCAAATCATAGCGACCTCTCCAGATGTTATTAATGGCCCAGCACAACCCATTGGGGAAAGCATCACCCTTTAATTCAGAAAATCTCTTCCTTTTTGTTTTGTTTTGTTTTGTTTTCTGTTGCTTATTAGATCTGTGGCAATCGAGCAAGCCACTTAACCTTGATGAGCTTCAGTTTATCTTTAAAAATGAAGGAGTCTCTCCTAGGATTATTGGGGAAAATGCACTTTATGATCCTTAAAGGACCCTAGGAATGTGAATTATTATTAATAAGATTATTCATATAGTAATAACAATAATAATAATATATGCATTGAATTCCCCACCCTGCCTCAGTTTCCTCATCCTCTCTCTCCTGACACAAAGGGGCCAAGAAAGGACAGCCCAGGTACATTAAGCTGAGAAGTTTCAAGGCTGGAGCAGAGAGATTTCTCCAAGTCCTTCTTGGTTTGCTGCTCCTATGCTTATTCTCCAACTGAATGCAAAACTAGTATCTTTTTCCTCTGTGCAAAACCGCCCTAATGAAGACAAAATGACTTCTCTAAGAAGTGTTTTCTCCACCCGACACAGAACCACCCGGGATTCAGAAAAGATTGGAATTTTAAACACATCCCCACAACCCTCAAGGAGCTGAAATGAGTCTGGAGTCAGCTCCAGGATCCAGGTGTCCTTCAGCTATCAGCATCCCTCCACAGCCAAGCCTACTGCCTCCTCTCCATGAGGATGGCCCTGGGGCAAAAGATGGGTGCACTAGGTTTCTAGAATTGGCCTGGCTCTCAGAGGATTTAAAGGGGAAGAGCAGAGACTCCAACCCTTTTGTATTACAGAGAAGGAAACTGAGGACCCAAGGGGGAAGATACTTTTCCTCAGTCACACAGTGTATTCACACAATGACCCAATGGAAACTAAAGTCGAAGGCTGGGGTTTAGCTACCTCACCCATCTTTCCCGTTCAGTCTCTCTCAGGTGCCTGAGGATCAAATTACAGAGCAACCGTAAGACTTGTGATTCCAACTGTAGAATGGAATAACCTTCTCCCTTTATACAGTCTATATTGGACTCCTTTCCATTGCACAATTTTTTCAACTAGTCAACAAGTATTTATTAAGTGCCTACTGTGTGTCAGGCACTTTGAAGGGAATTCAAAAACAAACCAACAAAAAAATGAAATAGTTCTTGTCCTTGAGGAGTTAATATTCTGTCAGGAGAGACAACATGAACATGTATAAGTAAATATAGAATAAATCAGTTTAAGAAAGAGGGGCATGAGCAAGTGAAGGGGATCAGGAAAGATTCTAGAAGATGGTGCCTGGGATGTCTTCAAGGAAAGCAGAGAATCTGCAGGTATGGGAAAGCATTTTAAGGACCAGGGACAGTGCATACAAAGACATAGAGTGGGGAGATAAGAGCACCATGAGGGAAATGGAGAACCATGTGGGAAGAACAGCAAAAATTCCACTTTGTATAAAGGGAGTAATGTGTAATGAGACTGGAAAACTAGACTGGGTCCAACGCATGAAATCATTTAAAAGTTAAACAGAGTTTATATTTAATCTTAGTGGTGACCCAGTAGTCACTATTATTATTAAGTAACAGAGTGACACTGTCGAGTCTGAGCTTGAGGAAAATCACAAAGAAAGGGATGAATGGGAGAGTTGCTGTTGGCAATTGGTTGGTTGTGGGAGGTGTAATAATTGAAGGTAATGTCAAGGTTAAAAACTTGAGACTAGAAAGATATTGATGATATTGCCAGAAATAGGGAAGGCTGGACTTCAAAGAGCAAATTGAAAAAGTGGGAGAGTGAGAGGGTGGTGAATTGGTTTTGGTACATGTTGAGTTTTAGATGTCTCTGGGAAATTTTGTTTGAAACATCCCATAGGTAATTAGTGCTTTGAGCTGGAAATTCAAGGGAGAAAGTGGGGCTTATAATCATCTGCATGAAAGTGGGAACTGAACCCATGAGAGCTGATGAAGTCACTAAGGACAGAAGGAAAAGGGGTTCAAACATTGTCTCACATTGACACCTCTTGCCTCAATGCATTCAAGAGCTTTTTCCAAGTCTCTTTTCTCTCCTTAACTCCACATAATGAACTTCTCTTCCTTCAAGACCCAAGTCAAATGCTGCTTCTTCCATGAACCTTCCAATTTCTTCACATCTCCTGGGCCTTTTTAGCTGCATCTCTCCTTCACCTCCACCACTCCCTAACTTGTTTTTTATCTGCCTTCTATAGTTATAGATAAAGACTATCTGATTTTTTCTTTTAACTCCAGTACCAACCATGCTATTCATATATATATATATATATATATATGTGTGTGTGTGTACATATATATATATATTAGATACATAATAGATGTTTGCTTAATTAAATAGCAATCTTCAAGGAAAAGCTGGATGACCACTTGTGGAAGATAGCATAGAAAGTTTTGTTATTCTAAGATGGCTGAAACTGAATGTCCATAGATACATCATGATGAGTAGAAAGAATACTGGATTGAAGTCAGAGGGCCTGGGTTCAAATTCTGACTTTTCTGCTTACTATCTAGGTGACTTTGAGCTGCTTCTCTCTTCCTAACTTCTGTTGTCCTGAGGTTTCTCATGTCTAAAAAGAAGGGGGTTGGACTAAGTGATTTCAAAGGTCTCTCTCAGCTCCAGGATATTGGAGAGAATTGAATTGAAACAAACTGAACTCCTCAGTGATTTGGGAGATGACTAAAACACCAATAGCCTGGAGAATGGTGTGATTATAGCTTGGAACTTGAGCTTCTAAATTCTTACCCACAGAGGGAGGGGCTCTCCCTGGGGCCCAAAGGCAAATGAAATATGTACTTCATTAGCATGAGTGAGAAGACTGTAATGAAGTAAAGTAATATGGCTACATTAAAGTAATATGAGAAAATTAAAAACAAAAAAATCAGACCCTGTGACTTGATGAAGCATCTCCCACACCAAGAAAGCAGGAGTTCTAAGACTGCTTGTTTTGGTGGTTTGCTTATTAAATGGGTCACGTTCACATTCGTCAGCAGCCTCAGGCTCCCTATGCAGATAAATCCTGGGGTAGAAGGCAATCGATACATGGAAATTAAGTCTTCTGAAGAAGAGCTGAGAGAAATGGAGAGGTTTTCTCTAGAGAAGATCAGAACAAGGAAGGACACAGACCCTGCACTATTAGAATGGTAAAAAGAACTTGCAGGCATGGGTGGAGAACCACAATAGATAATCTCTGAGAAATAATGAGGAAAAAAGTATCACAAGATCAGAGATGAACAAATTTCCTCCTAACTTTGCAAACATGGAAGAAATCAAATTCTAGAATCTTCAGACCAGTAAATCTGGTGTCCCTGGCAAAAATTCCAAATGGATTAGTAAATATATGGTGTGTGAGCTCTTAGAAGAGAAAGGAGTGATTACTTTGAATCAAAATAGGTTCACCAGAGCTTCTGATGACAGACCACACCCATTTCTTTGAATATGGGGTCGATAAACTGATTGTGAAATGCTAGGTACAGTACATTTATTCATTAACAAACACATTTTAAAGTGTTTATTATGTACTAGCACTTTCCTGGACACTAAGGTACAAGATATAAAGTTTAGAAAAGAGACAGGTCGTTGACCTCAGTACCTTATAATCTTGGAGGAAGATGAGACAGAAAATGAATACCATAATGTACCATTCTGTACAATAATGCACAAATTCATTCCAGGCTCTGATATAGAAATTACTCTTCCCCTTCTAAGGTCAACCCCTCTAAATGCACACCCAGATATTATCCCCTCTCATCTTCTTCAGCAGGTTGCATTCTCCATCATTTGCATTCTTTCTGATCTTCAATCCCTTCCTATTAGCTCCTTTGCTTACATGGCTCTCATGCTGTCTGTGTCTCTCTTACTCTCAAAAGGTGCCTGCTTGATCCAACCATAAGCACCAATATCATTTTGTACCCCTCTTCCCTTTCATAACTAAACTCTTTGAGAAAGCCATCTACACTCAATGTCCACTTCTCTCTCTTCTCTCTCCCTTTTAAACCCTCTGCAGTCTGGCTCACCATTCAGCTGAAACTGAAAGTTATCAAAGATCTCTTAATTAACAAATACGGTGTTCTTTTCTCAACCCTTATCCTTTTTTAACCTCTGCATCATCTAGCCCTGTTGCCTTCAGGGACCAGGCAAAGGAATGGGAAGATACATTGTGTGGGCAGGATGTGCTGGATTGGGGACTTGTCTACCTGGCTTATAGCAAGAGTTACCCAAGGACTCAGAAAACCATCAGGATGAAAGTCACCTTAGAATCCATCTCTTCCAGTCTCTTCATTATACAGGCAGGGAAACTGAGACCCAAAGAGAAATGGTTTACCCAAGGTCACAAGACTAGAAGTATCAGTGCAGAATCTTGCCACTTTGCTGGGATTTTCCAGGTGTAGAAAATTTTAAATAGGAAGACTGGGAGAGGGACAGAGCAAAAAGAAGGAGATACTGAGGCAGGCATGGGGAGAGCTTGTTGAGCAAAGAAACAGAAAGCAAAAAACAAAGTTGTTGGATTTTTTTTTCCCAAAACCACAAGAGCTGTGCACAAATGGTAAGAATATTAGTTACAGATTTAGTTTTTTCAACTTCTATAATTTCTGCCAAGAAATCATTAAATCACCAAAATAGACTATTCCATTTCTTCTTTATCAATATTGATCATTCATTTAAATCAAACACCAAAGCAAAGCTCAATGGTCTTGATGTCTCTCCTTCCCAAAATAATTAGTTTACTGAAATATGATGTGTGTCACTAGCACTACAGACAGACAGATAGACAGGCAGGCAGACAGACAGAAAGGCAGGCAGGCAGAAAGACAGGCAGACAGGCAGACAAACAGGCAGACAGGCATACAGACAGGCAAAAAAATAGGCAGGCAGGCAGGCAGACAGAGCCCAATGGTTCCTGTGACTGGTTGGACAGGGGGTTCCAGACAGGACAGACCTCTAAGATGAGGATGAACAAAGTTCTTGGGGTCAGCATTTCTATTTCCTCTTCCAGAGTTTCCAACTTTCATTACAAATGAGTAACATGGCAAATGGAAAACCCATTCATTTTCTATCCTTTTCCTCCCCGCTCTCGCCTTTCCTTCCAAGTGTGCTTTGCCTGACACAGCATACTTTTCAACTGATCTATCTCAGCACAGGGGAATAGGCTGCCCTTTTGGGGTGTTTATTTGATCATTCATTTTCTATGTCTTGTTCCTGAAAAAAAAAAAAGAACACAAGGGACTGCAATAAGGCGGGGTGTGCAGTATTTAATAAAGCCAGCCCGATGGGGGAGGAATCTTGCCTAATCATTAATTGATGGAGTCAGACAAGACAGTGGTGCTACCTCAGAAAGTCAGTGGTTATTAATTATTCCCTCAGGCTATAAAAGAATAGTCAGTACTCTCTCCTGATGCTGGTAAGTAGAGCAGCAGGTGTGAGGGGGAAACTGAGTCCCAGACCTCGGTGGAGGATGGAGTGTGTTGATAACAGTGCAGGTCAGTCACCAAAGGGGAAAGAGCCAAGAGGAAATGGGAAGTGGCTCTGGATGGGGATGGTTGAGGATGCTGAGTCAAAAAAATCCACAGGGATAATTGACTCATCCATGCTGGTAGCTAGAGAAATTGAGCTGATGCTGAGTCTCTCTCAGAAGCTGTGGAAGTTCCATGTCTGCAAGTAGGATGGTGGATCCTGGTCTGACTCCCTGGAATTCTGTTATGTTTCTGTATCACTTAATCAATTCTCATCAATAGACTAGAGCCTCCTAAGGCAAACTAAATGGTTTTTAACCAAGAGACTTAGAGAAACAAATAAAAAGTCATGTCTCTCCAAGAGGCTACCTCCTCCTTGCAGATAATTAAAGCCAGGTGATCCAGCAGGATGTGGGCTGAGAGCCTTGACTCAACACTGGCACCCAGTTGCCATAACAGTCCCTTCCCCTCTCTGGGCCTCAGTCTCCCTATCTGTAAAATGAGATCACAACTCATGAAATCATTGAACTCCAAGGGTATTATAAAATTATGTGATTATCCTTCCTGTTCCCATTTGTGGGCTTTGTGGCTAGGGACCCAGGGACTCGAGATCATCAGGACTGAACCAGAAGGAATGGCTTGTCCGATGTCACACAGGTGGGATTTAAACTCAAATTATCTGACTCCTGTAAATCCAGTGCTCCCACCCAATCCAGCTCAGTTCTGAATGAATGATTCTAAAACCAGGAAATCCCACAAAGGAGAAGCCTTCTGGCTCCCAGTGGTCTAAGAGACTGGCCCTCACCATTCAGAGCCAAGGTTTATGCTACCTTTCATGGCTTCAAAGAAAGGAGGTTTTCTCCCCCAGTATCAGTTTATCCAATGTCAGGGGGAGAAGACTGCCAAAATGGGTTGCCCTGCTTCAGAGCCCCTTCCTGGAGAGCTCAGGAAGAGGCTGGAGGACTCCTTGTGGGAAGGCCATTGAATGGATTCTTGGTCTACAAAATCCCTGAAATCATTCCCTCAACAAAGTTAACTGAAATCCCAACTTCTTAGAATTTCCCACAGCCCCCCAATCTAATCTGAGCAAATTAAGATTTACCTAAGGAAGGCAGATGGCAGACCAGTTACTTTATGATTAGATTAAATGGCTGTTTCACCAGCTTCCTTGGCCAGTCTGCATAGAATGAAATTTGTATTCCTAAGTTAAATGCTGTATATATGTGGGTGCTTTGGGGGAAAGGAGAGCATTTAAGAAAGAATTAAGCCATATGTTGGAAAGAACTTATCCCAGCTGTTGGCAGCCTCCCCTCCAAAGCTCTAGAGGCTTCAGGCTGAGTTTTTGGTTGATGAAGCCTCCACTGCACCAAGGAGAAAACATCAGAAACTTGAACCTCTCCCTTTGTCCACCCCCAAGAAAAAAGCCACCCCTTACTCTCATCCCATAAATTAGAACTTCCCTGTGGTACCCGTTGGAGCTAGGATCCAACCCCAAGGCTCCTATTCCCAAGGCCAAGGTCCCCTTCCTGGTCCCAAGCTATCTTTCCATAGTTTGGTTCTGGCTCCAGTGGATTGGAAGGACTATCCTATAAATCAAGAATTAACCATGCCCAGCTTAGGCCCAAAGGGCAGGACCATGAGGAGTGGGGAGAAAGCTACAGTAAGGGAGACTTGGGCTTGAGGACAGAAGAAACATCCTATAAGAATAACCTTAAAGTGAAATGGGCTGCTTTAGAAAGAAGAGAATTCCCCATCCCTGAAGAACTTCAAGCATAAGCTGTACAATCACTAATTCAGGATTTTGGGAGAAGATTCCTACTCAAATACTGGCCATAAAAATAGCACTTCTTCCTTCAGCACTTTCTAAACATTTTCAAAATGCTTCCCTCAAAGCAGACCTCTAAATTATGTGGGTCATACTTCATTATTTCCATGTGACAGGCAAGGAAACTGAGTCTCGGAGAGGAGAAGGGGTTTCCCAAGGCCCATTAAATGAAATGCCTTTGAGGCACCGCCTGCCTGCCTCTGAGTGCATGTGGGACGGGGACTCTCCAATTCAGACAACCAAACATGGAAGTTCTGTCCTTTTGCTTTAGACAAATCACACTGGAAAAAAAAAATTGTTGGGTGCTCAACTTGGTTCCAGTTTCAAAGTCACTATTATCTCCACCCTCTAATTTATTCTTTATTAAAAGAGTATTTTCAAATATGCCATTTTTGCAATAATGATACTTGGATCAGTGCTAATTGCCTTAATTGAGCTGTTTATACCTCATCTTAGCCATTATTGGATGTGCACTTCGATCTCCTAATTGCCAAGTAATTACAAGGTTTTTATTCAGCTCTCCTATTGTTGAACTCAACTAATGTCCAATGGGCAACATTTCCTTGCATCGTTTTTGTCGTGGCTCAAGCCAAAGGTGTCCATCTTCTAGTTGTCTTTCTCATTAGAACTCAACTCTCCTACGGCAAGTGGAAGGTCTAAAAAGTCTGTGAAAATGACCCACAAAATGTCCCCCCTTTCAGAAGCACTCACCCCTATGCCAGGAAGATTACCCTATTCCTTCCCTCCACTCATTTATGTCTCCTGAATTCCTAATCATCCTTTAAGGACCAGCTCAAATGGCACCTCTTCCCAGAAGCCTTCCTAACTTCCTCTTGCCAGAAATTATGCTGTCTTCTTCCTATTTCCCACAGCACCTTGTACCTACCTTATTGCATGGATCCTATTCTGCTTTGCATTCAAGTTACTTGGACTTCACAGAAAACTAGAATCACAGAATCTCAGCCCTTCTGGGAAATCACCAGTGCCTGGGGATATAGTCTCTCCTCATACCACCTTTGTCCTTAGGGAGAGTGAGCTCTAACTGAAAGCAGTTTCTACAGAGCATCCATTCACTTCCCCAAGCCACATCTAAATGTGGACTAGGACTGATGGACCTGAGTCCCTGATACCTTCATACTTCCTCCCAGCTACTATGCTCCTTGAAACCATTACTGCCCACCTGGCTTTCAGGGAAAAAACCACACACACAGATCCAGATGCAGGACTTTTAGTGGCACTCTCCTAGACTTTCAGCACGGTCCAGGTCATAGCCATCTTCCCCTAAAAGCATGGAAGGAGGGATGTAGCAGAGACCCCAAGGAAAAGGGCATGCTCATGCAGTTTCAAGTAGGGAAATAAAGGACTAAGTCCTCACTCCCCACCAAGAAATCTATAGCTCTCTTTACTTGCACAATCTGATACAACCAAGCAGGAAAGAGAAAGAAGTCTAATTTTGGCCAATGAGTGGGTCGCTTTTAAATGCAACCCAGTTCTGAGGAGCTCAGCAACCAATCAGTAAACCAGAAACAGTTACGGAATGACTGCCCGATCTTTGAGGAAATCTCTTCCTTTACATATTATCAATTTTCCCAGGCTCCTCCACGTGGGGATGGCCTTCACAGACACATTGTGCATGCTGCCCAGTCCCCATTACTTGTAACGGACAGTGACTGTGCTATAAGAAATGGCTGACAGGAAGCAGACATGGAAGCAGAGGAAGAATTGTATGAACCGATGCAAAGTAAAGTACCCAGACTCGGGGAAATGATATGAACAATAGCTACAAGACAGGAGAAAAGACAAAATTGAAACTGAATCCTATGAAACTATGAGCCTTTCTCCCAGCTTCTCTGCAGAGAGTGGAATATCACAAAGAACATCCGACTTTTCAACATGTTATCCATTTCTTGCCAAAATTTTTCCCCTCTTTTTTATTCTTTATTATAAGGGTTGCCTCTTTGGGAGAGAGGATGTGGAGGGAGATGCACTGGGAAATGTAGATATATTCAAACAAAAGATATTAATAAAGGACTTTAGGAGATGAACCTAAAAAAGATATGCTAAGGAAAGGATTTTAAACCTATATTTCAAGGCCCAGTCATAGAGTCAATAAGAAGCAATGGATAAGCAGTAGGGAATCCCTTGACTTCCTCATCAGGGAAGATTCAGGACCAGAGAAAGGAAGAAAGAGGGAAGAAGGAAGGAATGAAAGGAGAAAAGAAGGAAGGAAGGGAGGATGGGAGAAAGGGAAGGAAGGAAGGAAGAAGAGAGGAAGGAAGGAAGGAAGAGAGGGAAGGAGAGAGAGAGGAAGGAAGGAAAGAAGGAGAAAGGGAGGAAGGAAGGAAGTAAAGAAGGGAGAGAGGGAGGGAGGAAGGAAAAAAGGAAAGAAGGAAAGGAGGGAGGGAGGAAGGCAAAAATGGAAGAAGGGAGGGAGGGAAGAAGGGAATGAGAGGAGGGAGGAAGGGAAGGAGAGAGGGAGGGAGGAAGGGAGGGAAAAAAGAAGGGAAGAAGGAAGGGAGTGAGAGAGGGAGGGAGGAAGGGAAGGAGGAAGTGCAGAAGGCAGGGAAGAAGGGATGAATACCTGAGCAAGAATCCCTCTAAGAATCTTTAGCAAGGTGATCATCAGCCTGTCCTTGAAGATCTCCACTAGTGGATAATTCCCTCCCTCATAATATCTTGCTTGCCTCCATTCCACTTTTGGATAATTCCGACTTAAGATTTTTCTTTACTTTAAAATCAAACATTGGTTGCTTCCTTCCCACTCCTCCTAGTTTCGTCCTGTGGGGCCAAGGAGAACCAGCCTAATCCCTTTTCCAATATTTGAAGAGAGTAGCCCTATCTTCTCTTCTCCAGGCTAAGCCATCCCAGTTCCTCCCACTGATCCTTGTGGGCTTCTCTCTGGTCCTCATGCCCTTCTCATGACACTCCTCAGTGTCTCAGGATACTTCCTAAAATGCCAAGTGTTTAGGTTTCTTGAGCTCCAGGATAGTACTCCCTCCATAACAGAACCCAGAGAGCCTTGGACAGGACATGGGATGGAGTGGGTCTCAATCCCAAGAAGAGCAGACAAGCTGACCATGCCCATCAGAGAGTTCTGATTGCAGACACTTAGACAGGTTCCCCTCCTTTCCTCAGAGGCCTGTCCAACAAAGATAAAAACAGGTCTCCAGGCAGGAAACCATAAAAGACAGAGAGTGAAAAAAACAAGGATCCCCGCTCCTGAGACAAAGACCTGAGGCCAGAATAACCTGTTTACCAAACCAGGACAGTAGTAATCTGACCAGACCACCAGTCTTTGTCAGTTCTGCGCACATTGGTACATTGGAGAGTTCCCAGAGGGGGCAACCAGGATAGGGAAGGGTCTGGAGTCCATGTCATATGGAAACGATAGAAGGAACTCAGAATGTTTAGCTCAGAAAAGATTCAGTTGAAGGCAGGAGGGCACATGAGAGCTGTGAGAGCTATATTCAAGATCTTGAAAGGTATCATGGGGAAGATAGATTGGATTTGTTCTGCTTGGCCCCAGGGAGCAAAAGTAGGAGAATTGAGTGGGAAGAGCAGACATTTACTAAATATAGGGGGGGGAAATGTTTCCTCTGTGCAAAGTTTCTCCCTCCTTCACAGACCAGTCAGGGACAAAACATGTGGGCAAAGCAAAATGTTCTTAGGAAGGAAAGCCCAAGTTCCGGGGGAAGAAACTAGGTCTCTGCAGGAATTCTTCCAGGCTAGTCCTCCCCCTGCTCCAGTTTCACTAGCAGAGGTCTATATCTGCTGTCTCTCTGTGGCCCCAAGAACACTTGCCCCTCCAGGGCTCCAGGAGGTAGAGACAAAGGTGTCTGGAGGACACATTTTACCTCCTTCCCAGTTTGATTGTGTCATTAGTGCATTCTGCCAAAGATCAGAAGCCAGACCTTGAAATGGAGCCCCTCATAGACAGAATTCAAAATTAGGGTCGAGAGCAGGGGTGGAAAAAAGAAATAAGGCATAAATATAATAGCAGACCTACTTCCAGGCACAAATGGGCTCAGTAGTTAGGAGAGAGGGATTAATGCCATCCTTCAATCACATGTCACCTCCTCCAAGAAGCCTTCCCTTATCTCTCCAGCCCATGGAAACCTCTCAAATCTGAGAACCTCACTTCCTAAAATCACTCCCTAAATGTCAGGTTTAGTCATTGTAACTATTTCCCTTGCTTAATAATCCTTTCATTGTATGTGGACTTAGGAAGTCATTCAATTTTGAGCTGAAAGAAAGTGAAGAGATCCTTTAGGTCAGAAGTTCTTCCCCTTTTTTGTGCCATGGCCCCCCTCTGACAGCTTAGTGCAACCTATGCCCCCCTTCTCAGAACTCTGCTTTTAAGTTCATAAAATAAAACGCAGAGGAATACCAAAGAAAGAAATTATATTGAAACAGTTATCACAATGTTTTTTTTTTCTTATTCAAGTTCAGGGACCAGCTGAGATCTTTACACAGAGCTCTTTGGGGAGACCAGTGAACCTCAGATGAAGCTCAAAGTCATGACTACTAACTCAGGAGTTCTTAACTTTATTGTGTCCTGAATCCTCTGACAGTCTATAGTGAAGTCTATGAACCTCTTCTCAGAAACACATTTTTGATTGCATAAAAGCAAAGAGATGATTGAAAGGGAAATCAAAAGTTAATAAAAATAAATGTCATTCTACCTGTCATCTAGGGGTGGGGGGTGGAGGGAAGGAGGGGAAAAATTTGGAACAAAAAAAAATTTTTTTGCAAAGGTCATTGTAAAAAATCACTCATATGCTCTGTAAATAAAAAGCTTTAATTTAAAAAAAAAAAAAGAAATGTCATGTTTTCCTCTCCGAGTTCACAGACCCCCTAAATCTATTTG
>JAJPUD010005202.1:58980-138039 GCA_023553655.1 Myrmecobius fasciatus
CACACACACAGCCCCTCCCCACTTATACCTTGGGAAGGTGAGAAGCAGCCTGTTTTCAAAAGAAGAAGGCATGGGAGGAAGGGGGAGGCAGGTCTGACAGGTATCCTGTGAAGGAAAAGCTTCTTCATCACTAGAGTTGTCCAAAAGTGAAAAGAAGCCACTTCACCTTGGAATGGAAGCAACTTCCCCATCCACGGAGTTCATTGGAGGAGCTATATTTTATTTTATGCATTTAATAACATGCTTCTTTAAAATGACTTCACCTTAGTGAATGCCCAAATGAATGCCATCATTAGTGAATATTACTCAGAGTATCCCCCCCCAAAAAAAAGTTAAGAACTGGCCTCTCAAGACTCCTAAGAGAAAAGTGTTTTATGGGAATGATTATTCTCATTTTTATGTCCCCATGATCAACATCAAAGATGGCACTTTATCAAACACTTCAATGTTTGCAAAGTGCTCCACTAATATTATCTCATTTGATCCTCACAACAGTCTTTGAAGGGAGATGCCTTCTTATCTCCATTTTATAAATTAGAAGGCTGGGATGTTAAACTCTACATCACACAACTCAGTAGTGCCAGAGTCGGAGAAAACTTGGGTTTTTCCAACTCCTGAGTCCAGTCCTTTCTCACAAGAGGTCAGAGAAAAAATACAAGAACCTCTTAAGAACTTTAGAATTGATTGCATGACATAGAAAACACTGGGAAAGGACCACCCAGCATGGTATACCCTCATCAGAAAAGATGCTATGCTGAATAAGCAAAGCAGAATTGAATTAGCTCAGAAAAAACTCGCTGCACAAAATTAGAGAAATCACCCCAAATGTTCATAAGGATTATTTGTCCCCAACCCATGGCAGACCATTCCAAGCTCATTTTATCATCACTCACAATTGGATGCACTAACTTCACTCTAACATCATGATGCCATTTTGGTTCTCTTCAAGAATGAAGGACAGCAGCGAGTACCTCTCATTATCTTCCACTGCCTCATTTCAGTGGAAGGTGACCCTGGGCTTTTGAAGGCTCTGCTTCAACCTCTGCTACCTTTAGCTCTGGCAGGTGGAAAGGTTTCAAGGTGTCACACAGTGATAATCACCTGAGGACCGGCTTGCCTAGCTATGGCAAAGCTAGAAGCTGGCACAGCAGCAGACAAGTGTCTTTGACCATGATCAATCTCAGACTTGACTATCACAGAAAAAGGCTCCACTTGCATTAGCAAGAGGCAGAGCCACATGGCTGCAGTCATAAATCCATGAAGCTTAGTAGTGGATAT
The DNA here is from genome assembly GCA_023553655.1 of Myrmecobius fasciatus. Lineage (NCBI taxonomy): Eukaryota > Metazoa > Chordata > Mammalia > Dasyuromorphia > Myrmecobiidae > Myrmecobius > Myrmecobius fasciatus. The sequence goes on from JAJPUD010005202.1 coordinate 60,259, forward strand.
TTCATCGTCATCGTCACCACCAGCACCATCATCATCATCATCACCATTACCACCACGACCATCAACATCATCGCCATCATCATCACCTTCAACATCATCATCATTTCCATCAACATCATCATCACCATCACCATCATCATCATCACCATGACCACCACCACCATAATCATCATCACCACCATCAACATCATCACCATCATCATCATCATCACCATCAATATCATCATTGCCACCAGCACCATCATCATCACCATCACCATTATCATCATCATCATCATCACCAGTCGGTCTCATCATTATTATCAAATCTATCTCCCCTAGAAAGCAAAGGGAATTTATTGAACTACCCCTCAAAGTTGGCCCCTCTTTGACATTCAGCAGTTTCTATGGCAGGTCCCTGACTCTGTTGGGCATAGGTTAAGTGATTTGCCCAGAGTCACCTGGAGAGTAAGTATCTGAGGCAAGATTTGAACCCAAGACTTTTAGACTTCATTGTGTCATCTTCTGCTTCTTGAGTCAGCACCATTGTCCCCACTCTGAACTGGATTAGAGGAAGTAACTTTTTAATCATATGGGAAGAGGATGGATGTCTACCCAAGACACACACAGGCTGTGGGACCCAGGCCAGACTTTTCCATCCAGCTTTGCTCTGATGTCTGGCAAGAAGAGCAGTCCCCTCCTGGTGCCATGACAACCCAATGTCCTCTTTGTTTCTGATGGGCCATAGGGCAGCATCACTCTGGTAGCATCCCCATGCGAAGTGATAAGTTCACATAGTTCACACTAGACCAAAACACACAATAAATTAATGGCAGAACCCAGATTCAACTCTAATTCTGTTGATCCCAGATTTCCTAACATTTAGAGCAATCCCAAAGTGGAATGTGCTGTGTCAGAAGACAATGGCTTTTTCCTGGCTGGAGATCTTCAGAGGCTGAATGGCTACTTAATGAGATGACGTAAGAGGGGCTTCTCTGAAACAGCCCCTGAGGTCCCTTCCAGGTGAAGATTCTGCAAGTCCATGATGGTGGATTTCTCATTCAGTGCTCTGAACATCAATATGGACTACACGTGAAAATTATATGTATGAGACTAAGATTCCACTGAATGGTACACGCTAGCTTAACATGGGGACTAGCCAACACCACATCACCAGGTTATCATTCCTTTAGGGGACAAATCTTCAGTAGAGAATCATACTTATCCTTATTTTAAGAAGTATTTCTTACTCCCCTTTCCCAACCCCTATACCCCCCAAAAATTCACAAAGGTTGGAATGGATTAAAAATTTGAAATTATAATGGCATAGTCCATCAGCTCCCAGTCATTTCTTTTAACAAGGTAGAACAGTGGAAGGCCTCTGGAAAGGAAAGGAATACATTGATTATTCAACCTCAGAACTATTAATGCCAAAAGCAATGAATGAAGAAATTGACTTTAAGCCATTCTACCAATAAATGATGCTGTTTTCAAGTGAAGAAAAAATAATTACGTTCTATTAAAAGAGACATATGATTTCATTATTCTCAGAAATAGTTTGTCAGAATCAAAGGAGGAGGGAAGGAAGAAATGAGTGAATGAGTGAGTGAGTGAAGACTGGAGTCTGACAGAAAGTGGGAGGAAGATGTCATGGAAGCAGAATAGGCAACCAAAGAAATGTTCCTAAATTTATAGCTGGCAAAAAATATTCCCCACACCCATCCTGGATCCTCTGGTACCTGGGCTGAGTGAAACTAGGACTTAGGAAATGTTTGGTAGGTATGTTAATGAAAGATGAGTGGATTGGCAGACTAGTGAGTACTGAACAAATGAGAAGACTGGATGGATGCACTGAGAGAATGAACAGTGAAAGTCAACAGATGAACAAGATATCAAATGAGTAAATGGATGGTGTATGGACAGATTCATGAATAAATGAGTGAATTAACAAATAAATGAGTGGATAGAAAGGTGGATAAAAAATGGGTGGTTGGGTAGATAAATGAATGGTTGAGTGAGCAAATGAAAGACAATGAACTAATTAATCAAATGACTAAGTAAACAAATTAATAATAAATAAAAGGATGGATAGATGAATTCACAAAGAAAGAAAGAGAGAGGGAAGGGAGGGGAAATGAAGAAGAAGCAAAGATAGCAGCAGAGTGTTTGCTTGGGGTGGGAGAAGAGGCAGGGCAGCACCATGTTTGAGAATCTCAGCTATCACAGTTGATGCTCTTCTGAGCTAATCTGTTTAGATAAACAGGTTTGTTTAGTTGGAGGAAAATTATCTTCTTAAGAACCCCAAGTTTTCAAGTTAGTGATGTGTCAAGATGTAAATCAGGGTGTTTCTCCTTCTTATGGGGATTCTTCTTCTTCTGATGACTATCCGCATAGTTGTGAGTCCCCAGACCTTCCTTAAGTGCTTCAGTCAGCCCAGACTCAATTACCCAACTCCCCAGGGCCCTGCCCTTTGGTATCTGGTTTGCTTAGAATAGCCGCCGCTATATTTCAGAACAAGTCTAATTATAGAACTTTCCAAAGAGTGGCTCCCAAGGCATCCCAAAAGGCTCAAACTTTAGTAAGCTCAGCCGAGAGCCATGTCTGTGCATCTATTGGTCACACACCATAAAGAGCAAGATGGAGCTCACATGCCAGGACATACAGGTAATAATAACTCAGATCTGGCACCATCCAGCAAGGCCAGAGTGGAACAGAGCAAAGCCAGAGCAGATTTGTGACTGCTGTAGAGTCTGACCCTCGGAGGGATGCTCTCTAACTGCTAGTCTTGGGCAAAAGTCATTTCCACTTTGGGAGCCTCAGTTTTTTTTATCTGAAAAACAGTGATGATACTTGTACCACTTGAACTATAGGGAGGAAAGAATTTTGTGAATCTTAAATTGCTTCAGAAATTTGAGTCATGAATTACTGTGTGCCAGGCAGGGTGCTAGCATGGGAGATAAATGTACAAAGAAGGAAGTTGTCCCTGTAGCCACTGAAGGATCAGGTTCTCCTCCTGACAAGTATCCCTTTATTAAAGAAGCCCTTTCAGGCTGGCCCCCATGCCTGGAATGCTTGCTCCCTTCATCTCCCCCTGGCCCAGTGCTCTTCAGATTCCAGCTCAGATCCCCTGTCTGCAGGAAGCCACCCTCTCCCTCCAGGTTCTAATGCCTTTCTTTCATTGACTAACTCTCATTTATCCTGTCTCTGTCTTGCCTGAACATAGTTCTTTACATGGCATCTCTCCCACTGGACTGTGAGCTTCTTAGGAGCCTTTCTTTGTATCTCCAGGGCTTAGCACCATGCCTAGAATACAGTAGGTGCTTAATACATGCTTGTTGTCTGACTGATTGACCAAATCACTAGGTATTGTATTTATTTGAGTAACATGTCCCTAGCATTTGAATCCAGGTTAATGAGGACTTCATTACAATCATAAAAATTGAGAGCTAGAAGCTAGGACTGTAGAGAAGAGCCAGTCTGACCAACACTTGGGCAGAGGTGTAATTTACGATGCCCTCTGCACGTGGTCAACTAGCTTCCATTTGACCAAGGGGAAACCACAATCCTTGGGACAGCCCATTGCACTGCTGGACAGCTCCCATCGGGAGGGAGCTTTTCTTTCCATCAAACCTCAATCCACTCTGTACCCCAGAACACCTCCCACAATGCTCCCAGTTCTGACTTCAGATACTTGAAAAAGGTCATCAAATCCACTCATGTCTTCTCCGTTTCCTTCATTCAATCCTCGCAGGACATGATGGTCAGCCTTCCCTTAGATACCCCTGGTTTATCATTGTCTTTATTGGTTTTATTAATTTTATTAACCATTCCCAAATACATATGAATCCGGATTGGGATTGCAGCTATAGGTCTGACACTTCAGGCATAGCCAGGCCAGGTCTGGTTAGATCATGGCTAGGTCTGGGACTGTGGCCATTGACCATGTTCAAGAACCAGGCCTCCTCCTGCAGGCCTGAATCTCATCTGCCCCCACCCCCATCCTATCCCTCCCCTGTGAGTGAGCTGATGCTGTATTATAAAAGCCAAGCTAACACAGTGATCAAATTCTGCCCAAGGTTAGACTTTATCATTTAAATAAAATTTATTTTCCACTAAAATGTATAGTCACATCCGAGTATGATGTAAAATAAAAACAAAGCTATGAATAATGGCCAGCACTGGCCGGCTAACACTTCCTAAATCAGCTCTGGAGTTAAGGTGTCCCTTAGTGTCCGCTCCTGCCCGCCAGCCCCTACCACATCCCCATCTGTATTGCAGGCAGCCTCAGATTTCAGGCTCAGGTCATCCACATGAGCCATTTTTATCTTTGTCCTCCTTGGCAGCAGCCACCCCTTTGGGCTCCTTTCCAGCCCTTCCATTCACACCCATGAGTGAAGCATCAGTACTACCACCAGCTCCTGGAACCAGAGGGAACTTTGGAGATGCTCTCACAAGAAGGCACCCAGGAGGCTGCATTTGAAATCTGGTCTTCTTGATTCCAAGCCCAGAACTCCATCCACTACACACCTACTCTCTACCAACCTCATAGTACTGATGTGAGACTCCTGCAAGGTAATTATAAAAAGTCTTTACAAAGATTGGCTCATCCCAGAGGTGGAAACGAGAGTCCTGGAGAGGGAAAAGGGATTTGCCTAGCGTCACATAGCAAGTGATTGTGTTAGGACTAAGATTAGAACTTGGATCTCCTGACTCTTAGTCCTGTGATGCTTCCCTAATGCCAAGCTACTTCTCCCCTGGACTGGATGATTTAGGATGGAAGAAGGCAAAACAAGGGTTCACACTCATTCACACACACGCACACACACACACACACACACACACTTACGCACAGCTTAGAGATTACCCTGACCACCTTCACCAAGGAGGAAAACTCAAGTCCAGAGAGGCCTCTGGGTCATTTAGTAGATAGGGCATTGCATTTGAGAATCTAAGTTCAAATCTCACCGGTATCACCACTGCTGTGGCAGCTGAGCTGGTTGCTGGTGCCCCCATCAAAGAAAAAAAGAAGTTGACCCCATCCCAAACACATGTTTGAAAACAAGTAGGACTCAGAATTCTCAAATTTGCATACATTTAATATTGAATCAGAAAACAAAGTTTACTCTGTAACTCAGTTTCCCCATATAAAATGCAAATATACTTAGGCAAAATACTTTTTTTTTGAAAATTCAACTTAAACATGTTGACTAGGAATTAACTATTAACCTGAAACCAAGGTAATTTTATGATTTCTGTGGACTCAACAATATGAGCCCCAAGGTATTTTACAGTTCCTTAAAAACCTAAAAAGAAAATAAAATAATATGCAAAGACCTTATGAAAATACTAGGGCACAGAGACTTATGGGTGGAGCCAAGATGATGGCCTGAGCGACTCTCTGTGTCCTCCTCTGACCTTCTCTCAAATCAACAGTAAAATAAGCCTCTGAACTGATCTTTAAGTCAACGAACTTATTTGGACTAAAAAACTCTGCTTGCTGAAGTTACCTTTGAAGAACTTCATAGCAGATCTATTTCAGTCAGGCAGAGGGGGTGAGCTGTTTGCCCAGCATCCAGGAGACAGGGCAAGAAATTGGGCGGGACTCCAAGTGGCAGAAACTCTAAACACCTGGGAAGTGTATCTGAGGCACTCAGGACACTCTGCCCTGATTGCGGGCAGGTGCTCTGACAGATCTGCCTTTTGTAAAAGGCAGTTTGTAACCCATTGCAAATGCAAGGTCCTAGCCCAACGGGCCCAGCACCGGAAGTTAATTAGCAGAATTGCCCCAGGGCAAACTACCATAGCCACTGCCTCTCTGCTTTGCACAGACCTCAAGCTTTAAAAAAAAAATGAGTAAGAAGCAGAAGAGAGCTCTCACCATAGACAGCTTCTATGGAGAGAAAGAAGGGCAGACCCCAGATCCTGAGGTTCCTATAGGCAAAGCAACTCCAGAGGAAGCCATCAAGGGAGATATAACCTGGTCCCCCTTCCACAAGGCCTTCCTGGAAGTTTACATAAAGCATCTCAAAAGAGAGCTGGATGATAAATGGGAAAATAAACTGAGATCAGTGCAAGAAGGATATAATGCCCTGCAAAAGAGAGATGAAAAAGACACCGATTTATTGAAAAACAAAATTGGTGAAGTGGAAAAAGTATGCAATGAACAAATTGGCCAGTTACAAAAGGAGCTAAAAAAGGTGACCGAAGAAAACAACACTTTCAAAATAAGAATTGAACAAATGCAAGTGAATGACTCAATAACACTTCAAGAATCAGTCAAACAAAAACAAAAAAATGAAAAAAAAAATAGAGATAGCAGTTTTAGTTCCAGTCTTTTCTGATCAGTTTGCTATTTTACCTGATGTAGATCCTCCCTCTTTTGCTATTGATCCTTTGATATATCGATTTTTCCCTTTCCCTTTGCCCTCTGTAAAATTCCAACAGTATCCATCCAGCCTGCTGATGTAACTAAAGACCATATAAAATTGCTGAAAATGTAATTCAAAGTCTATTGTTTTTTGAATACCATGGGATTGTGCTTCAAGAATTATAAAAAGCCAATTATTAAAATGCCCATGTGTTAATAACTATGATTGGCAATGGTACCTATCAGTGAATCCTAGGACAATTTTTTATGTCAGCAGGAATGCTCTTTCCAGCTATTTAGGAGACTAAGGAGAGATAAATAGAAATTTTCATAAATGGAGTACGAATCCTTTTAAAAGGAGATTTTTAAATGAAGATTAACAGTCTGTGGGTACAGACAAAATTTACTTGGGAAAAACCTTCTCTCTGAATATTTATATTCCTTCTCTAAAAGGGCTTCACTTGGGAGGCCAAATTCAGAAATAATGAAAATCTATGGATCCTTTCAAGGACAATGGATTGGGATACTAGAAACTGGAAAGGAGGAACAGAAGATTTTCAAAGAAGCTCTTTATAAAGAGAAGTTCATACTAACTCTATTGCCAGGAATAGACTGAGCCTAGACTTTGCACATGGGCTAGAATTAAGTAGAAATGCATTAGAAAAGTCTGCACATATAGTATTTAATTTTTCATAACCCTTATTAAATGCTTATCCCCTCTCACAAGGCGGTCTGGAGGGAGAGACAAAAAAGGAGCAGGCTGTTTCAAGGTCTCTTCAGCTCCCTGACAATATCATTTCCATTATATTGCCAAAGTTGATGAAAAAGGAAAATGGCAAATACTAGAGAAGCTATGGGAAAATAGATACATTAAAATGTTGGCAGAGTTGTGAACTGATCCAACCATTCTGGAGAAAAATTAAAAGTTACTAAACTCTGTCCTACTGCTACTACCACTAGGCCTATAATGCAAAAAAAAAATCAAAGAAAGAAGAAAAGGACTCACACATAAAAATGCTGATTGCATCTACTTTGGAAATACCATGGAAATAGAAATACTAAGGGTGCCCATCAACTGAGAAATGACTCAACAAGTTGTGGTGTATGAGTGGAACGAATGCTATTGTGTTGAAAGAAGTGATGATAGGGATAGTTTCATAGAAACCTGGGAAAATTTGTATGAAATGATACAGAAGGAAGTGAACAGAACCAAGAAAACAATTTATATAATTAACAATAATATTGTAAAAAGAAATAACCCAGCAAGATTTGAGAACTCTCATCAATGATGTGACCAGCCACATTTCCAAAGGATCCATATTGATGAGATGTGCAATCAGCTTCCTGACAGTGGTTCTGCCCTCATGGGACAGAATGAGAAATACTGTTTTGGGATATGAATAAGGTGAGAATTTGTTTTGCTTGATCATTCATTTTTGTTAAAAGGGCTTTTTTTTCTCCCCAGTGGTAAAGAAAGAGAAAAATTGAATTTTGTTCAGTGAAAATTCCAGTTCAATGAAAATAATATCAAAACTTATACTTGAAAGAATTTAATATTTTATAGTTTATACTGACAGAAGATAGTGTCCCTTGACCCATCTTACTTGCCCCCCCCTCCCAGGGATCATAAGGTCATGGACTAATGGGGCAGCAACCTCTACTGAACAAGTCAGGATTCTCCTTGATTTTGAAATGTGGTCCTCAGTGAATCATGAGAGCTAGATTGAGGGAACTGGTTTTTTGTGCTTGAAAGTGGCCAAAAAAATAAATAAATAAAAATAAAAATAAAAGAAAGTGGCCAGACCCGCTCTGGTCCTAAATAGCATGTTCCCAGAAATATTGTCAATGGAAAATTGCATCATCCTTGGAGCTGAGCTGAAGAACAGCTGGACAGAGGGGTATTGAACTCAGGGTGTGACACCTTCTCTGGAGAGAAAACCAGTTACTTATAATTTAGCATAAAAGTCAATAAAAAGCCTTATTCTAACCACAGTTACACACCAGGGCATGGAGCAGCATTGGCCAACCCAAAGAGAGGTTCATACAGAAATTTCCATGTTCATGGAGACAACAAATCGTTGGCCCCTGACCAGTCTTTTGCATTTGGGGGAAAGAGACAGAGACTTCCTAAGCTGCTACTGTCATTGACTTCGGAGTCAGAATGGAAGTAGACTTGGCAAAAGAACAGGGAAAGAAACCATAAGAATATAGAAATGACTGCTCATTTAGAAAGGTAAGTTTATCTTAACATTGCTCAATGCCCAGTGGGCAGAGGTAGATAAATGAATAGAGAGAGGGCTTTTCTTCCTGTGAGCTGACCCTAACCTTTATTTGTATCTCCCTCGCAGAGTACCTGACACATGGTGAGAATTTAATAAATGCTTATTGACTTGACTGAGAAAAAGAATGATCCAAATTAATTCCCTCTCTCACTCTTTCTCTCTGTCTCTCCTTCTCTCTCCCCTGGGAGCTGGGAAGTCCCAATGGTGCCTCTTGTGCCTTGGACGGGCATTTACTACCCAAACATCTTCTATGTTAAGAGCAAATAATATTATTTTCATCCCATGATACCATTCTTGGTCCTTATCAAAGAGTGCATCTCCCTAATAGTCCATATGCTCAACCTTTCCTGGCCTGGCATCTTTCCCAGGAACTTGGTGACTTCCCCCATTATCCATGGGCTAAAAGCTTCTTGGGCAAAATTGTGTCTTGACTCTGGACTTCAGTATTGCTGGCTTTTGTTTCCAGTACCTAGAAGGGTCTAGGTGTCTTGTCCCCCACAGATTTGGAGTATAGCAGACTCCATAACAGCTGGCTAAAAGTCCGAGATTCATTCAATTAGACCTGCTCACGGGGGTGGGGGCAGGAGAAAATTCCCAAAAGACAAATGAACTAAGTGGAGATGAGGGTCCGTCTGCAGGAGTTAAAAGCAGAGAGCCTTGGCTCTGGAGACTGAGGATTCAAGTGTGAATTCCAGCCCCATCTTGGAATCCACCTTGAGCTTTATCTCATCTAAGGGAAAAGACAGGAAAAGATAATGATAAATGTTAGAGGGGATGTGGAAAAACTGGGACACTAATACATTGTTGGTAGAGTTGAACTGATCCAACTATTCTATAGAGCAATATGGAACTATGCCCAAAGGGCTAAAAAATGTGCATAACTTTTGATCTGGCAGTGTCTCTACTGGACCTAAATCCCAAAGAGATCATAAACGAGGAAAAAGGACTCACATGTGCAAAACTGTTTGTACAGCCCCTTTTGTAGTGGCAAAGAACTGGAAACTGAAAGGATGCCCATCAGTTGGGGAATGGCTGAATGTGTTATGGAATATTGTTGTTCTATAAGAAATGAGGAGTTGACTGATTTCAGAGAGGCCTGGAGAGACTTAACACGAACTGATACTAAGTGAAATGAGCAGAACCAGGAGATCATTGTACACAGCAATAGTAAGATTATACGATGATCAATTCTGATGGATGTGGCTCTTTTCAACATCGAGGTGGTTCAGGCCAGTTCCAATGGTCTTGTGATGGAGAGAGCCATGTGCACCCAGAAAAAGGGCCATTGTGACTGAGTGTTGATCACAACATGGTATTTTCACCTTTTTGTGTTTTTTTTTTTGTTTTCTTTCTCATTTTTTCCTTTTTGATCTGATTTTTTTGTGTGTAGCATGATATTTGTGGAAATGTGTGTAGAAGAACATATTGGATTACTTGACATCTAAGAGAGGAGGTGGAGGGAAGGGAGGGAGAAAACATTTGGAACACAAGATTTTGCAAGGGTGAAAGTTGAAAACTATACATATGTTTTGAAAATAAAAAGCTTTAATAAAAAAAAAGAAAAAAGAAAAACAGACAAAGACTTGGACTTATAAAGGAAGATGTTATCCATCTTAAGAGAAACAGGGTAAAGATAAGCAGTATGGTCTAACATAGATGCATATGAATGTATATGTGTATAATTATAGAAATCTTTGTGTATATATGTATGTATATATATTTGTGTGTAGATGTACCTGTGCTTGATTATAACCTTGGGTAGGGGAAAAGGAGAAAAACGAATAAAGTAAAAAGTGCAGATTAAAGAACAAAACAAAACCTACTGGGAAGCAAAGAAAAGATGGAAAGCTCTGTACACAATGTGTAATATTTATTATATAGGCTTTCTTGAAATGAAAATTTATTGGTTTATATTTTGAATCTTCTCTTGCATGCTGCTGTGTACATGACATTTTTTTCCTATTTTGTATTTAAATTTGAAAGAAAGAAAGAGAAAGAAAAAAACAGAAAGAAAGAAAAAATCCTCAGAGGAAAAGTGATTTTCATAGCTAAGGAAACTCTCTGGGTCTCATCTTCCTCACCTGTAAAACAGCCCCTTCCAGATCCAAAGCTGACAATCAATAAACGTTTACTAAGCTCCTATGTTCTAGGAACCATGCTAAGTTTCGGAGACAAAAATACAAAAACACGAAAAAGACAGTATTTGTTCTCAAGAAGTTTCTAACCAAATGGGGAAAGACATTATAAAAGGTGAAAATGGGGAAGAGGTAAGTGGAGGTCACAACAAGCAGAGCCAGGTGAGAAATGAGCAGATGGCTGGCCTGACTCCCCCACACACACCTTAAATGATGTTCTGACTGATGACAGAGAGAAACTAGCAGCCAGGACTGTGAGCCCACTGCACCACACAGTCTCCCCTGTCTGGCTTCCATTAGTCCCACTGACAGAGCCGATGCTTGGGGAAACAACTTACCCCCCAGGAGGGGAAAAACCTTTCTTGATCCTCAGGAATATTTTTAAAATGAGCCTCAATATAATTGCATATATTTAACCTATATCGTATTACTTGCTGTCTAGGGGAGGGAGGAAGAAAAATTTGGAACACAAGGTTTTACAAGGGTGAATGTTGAAGACTATTTTTGCATGGATTTTGAAAATAAAAAGGTATTAAAATGAGTCTCATTGTGAAGATCAGGTGGGATGAGGTCAATAGAATGGAGAGATCCACTCTTGGTTAAGCACTGATGTGACTGCCGGGCCCCTTTCTGAGCTGCATGGGAAGCCAGTAGGACCATGCAAAAATTATCCAGAAAGGTCAGAGAGATGGAGAGCAGCATCTGCCCACCTCTGTCTGAAGACCCAAGTGCTGAGGGTTGCCTGGAGAGGGTGCCATGTATGTGCCGTGGTTGTTGAGTGATTGGTGACTGCAATCAGCACCCCAGAACCTCTGAGCTGGAAGGAACCTCTGACAAATGGCCCTCCAGCATCTACCTGAGCACCTCTGGTGATGGGGAACTCACTCCCCACTGAGCAGCCCAATTCAGCCCGGGAGGATCTGCTGGTTGAGAAGTCCCAAACCTGCCTTCCTGCAAGCCCCCTGATCTGAGGTCCAGCAAACAAGGCTAACTCCTCTCGATGCCTGAAGGCTGCTGTGCCTTTTAAACACATCAAAATTCAGATGATCTGCAAGTGGGAGTCAGAAGTGGCAAGCATTGGAAGGGGTTTGATTCCCCTGGGGGGGGGGGGAGACAGGAAAGTCAACCAGTGCAGAAGGGACTTTTCTATGGTTAAGACAAACCTGGGTCAGGTTTTGAGACAGTGTCAGAAAAGGACTAAAATCAGGCTACTGAAAATTGGGCCGATTGGCTGAAGTCGTTTCCTCAAAGGAAGCACTCATCATGAACTTTATTGCCACAGTTGGCAATAGCCACACCATGCCCCTAAAGCGTCAGCCGGACTTCCACGTTCCCTGATGCCCATAAGGATCTGGTGGGTGGGCATCGAAGGACAAAAGAGAAAGCAACATGATGAGAATGGGGACCAGGTGCTTGGAACCTCTGGGTGGGGGGGGGGGGAGCTGAGGATTCTAACCCACAAACCTAAGGCGCATGTGGGCACTCAGACCTTCCAAGTGCCCGACTCCTCCCCTTCCCCATGCCCCCCCCAGTCCGACTTGCATTCTGGTTCCTTCCTTAGCTTCCATCCACCTACCCCACCAAGGAACCCTCCCCCTCTGCCTTTTGCTGACCCAGATCTGTTCATCCTTCAAAGCCCAGTTCATTACATCTCCTGGATCCATCTCTAGCCCTCCATGAGTGATCTAGCCTGTGCTGATCTATAACTCCTTACGTACCCGATACCTCTCCCCCTGATGTGACCCTGCCTTTGCAACAGCTTTCTTATTCTATCATAATTTTTAGTTTAATTTCTCCTATAAACAATCTCCTGAGGGAGCTCCTGAGATCCTCCTCAAAAATCTCCCCTTTTCATAAGGGGTAGAAGACCATACTTAGTGGAGGGACCAGTCTGTTGTTCCTTTGGTTCATCTGTTTGATGTCATTTCCACTGATCAATCAATGGGTAGAGTTAGGGGAAGGGAATCAGCCTTTACTAAAGACTAGTTATATCCCATTTGACCCTCACAACCACTCTAGGAGATAGGTGCTATTATTATCCCCATTTTACAGTTGAGGAAACTGAGGCAGGGGCATGTGCAGGGCAACCCAGCCAGGAAATGTCAGGCTGGGTTTGAACTCAGACCTTCCTGACTCCCAGCCCAGTGCTCTGATATAGTATATGTCAGCCTTGCCTTCCCCACAGATAATGAAGCCAGTACACAACCACACATTTGGGCAATCTGTGGGAAACTACATTGTGCATAGGGAGGCAGAAAATGATCCTATACCTTGATTTCCTCTTATTACATTACTTTGCTAGAGACAGTGCAGGGCAGTGGGTAGCGAGCCAGCCAGCTTTGAATCCAGCAAGGCTCAGATTCAAGTCTCCCCCGGGGTACACTTTGCCTCTGGTGGTGTGGCCAAATCACTATCTGTGCCCCAGACCAGAGGTACCCAACATTGCAGCCCAAACCAGGTCAAGATGACAATGGAAAATATTTAACAAAATAAATAAAAATACGACAAAATGTGTTAATATGTCAACAGGCAGAGCCCAGGAACCCCCTCCCACATAGAAGGCAAAAGGAGGGGTCCTGAGGTGTTTGGTCCCACCCACTTTTGTTCCATCTGAGGTATTCCACATTCAGCCCCCAATCTGCAAGAGACAAGGCTGAAACTTGAGGAACGCACCCCAACCCAATAGACAGACAGACAGACAGACACAGACAGAACGACAGATCGATAGATAGACAGAGATGGACAAACAGATAAAAAGAGATAGATGGACAGAAAGATAGAGATAGATAGATAAACAGATATAGAGAGACAGATAGACAGATAGATAAATAGAGATAGACAGACAAATAGACAGATAGACAGTAAATAGATAGAGATAGACAGATAGATAGAGACAGACAGATAGACAGACAGACATAGATAGATAAATAGAGATAGACAGAGACAGATGGACAGACAGATAAAGAGACAGACAGACAGATAGATAGATAGATGACTGGATGGACAGACAGGTGAGTGAGTGAATGGATGGACAGGTGGATGAAAGGATGGATAGATGAGATGGAGGTAGATGGACAGATAAATAGGTAGAAGGATGTCTAGTTGGATGGATGGATAGATAGATAGATAGATAGATAGATAGATAGATAGATAGATAGATGGCTAGATGGCAGATCTCCTTTTTTCCAGCTCTTGGTTGGCCCCACAGGGCAGCTACAAAAAGATTAATTTTGGTTCTTGTCAAGCAGAGCCTCCATACTATGGGTAGGGTTGCTCTACAGACCTAGGCCCTATAGGATGGGGTGAGTTCTGTGCAGGCGTGCACACAAATGCAGGTGCACGTCTACCTGGGCAAGTGTCGGAGTCTGGCCATGGTTCCTGGAGTCCTTACCTCCCGGATATGTGCTCAGTCGCTGACTCAAGTAAGACGGGCCCCCCTCTCCTTTGCTGATGCACTTGGATGTCTGGGTCCCGGCCACCGCCTCCATCCGCTTAGCAAGTGCCTGGCACCTAGTGGGCACTTGCACCTGCTTGGGGGGAAATCTGAGCTAGGGAGGGCAGGAAATTGCATCAGCACTGGACAGCTCCCTAGGGGATTCATCCTGGAGGCTGGAGATGCCCTTCCACCCTCCCACATTTGAGGGAGCAAAGGCAGTCAGGGGACCAGAGGGTCCGTCTCGTCCTTGTGGACAACTTGAATCAAAGGAGGGATGTCAAATGTCCCACTGGATGCCCCGGGGTGGTCTAAGAGCTGGCCAGAAGGATGAAGCTTACCCCGGGTCGGATTGAGGGAAAGCCAGAGGTTGGCGCTTCTTGCCTGGTCAAGTTCTCCCTCTGGTGCCCAAACCAAGAAAATGCAAGGCACGGTAACTTCTGAAAAACAGACCTCAGCGTGAGCTAGGAGGACTGGCTGTTCAGATGAGAAACTGAGGCGGAGAAGGGGAGGGCCACCTCTGCCACCTAGCTGAAAAAAAGGGATCTTTCAGCATCCTGGGGACGCATGAATTACAAACAAATGAAGATTGGGAGGGAGAGCCGGCAGAAAGGCAAAGGGGGGAGATTCCACCCTTGAACAAGTTAGTGACTATAATAAAAGGGGGAGTCAGGAGGACCTGAATTCAAATCCTGCCTCACTTGTGTGTGACTGTGGGCAAGTCACTTAACTGCCTAAAAAGCCACTATCAGAGGAGGAGCTGTGATTTCCTGAGCATAGGGAACGCCCAGTGAATTTCCTTTCAGTTTACTAGTGTGCCTTCTCCAGAACTGGGAGCTGTGTTGCCTCGGGTCGCACAGGGAGAACCGGGCCCAAACAGCTTTGGAACTGGTGTCTTCCTGGTTTTAGGGTTAGGGTTATGAAATCACTTTGCACAAAAAGAAAAAAAATTGTATAGCACAATACAATGGTGCTTTTTATGTTCCCATTTACTGGATCTTAGCAAGCATATTGTTTGTACTTGTGTTCCCAGGCCCTAGCACAGGCCCCCTGCGCACAGTAGGCCCTTAATGTTTGTGGGTGACCATGGGAAAGACCTCCCCCTAAAAAAGAGGCTTCCTTTGGGTGAAAAACTGTAGTGTCCACTGAGGTTAGAAGCGGGGTGCGCAAAGAGGGGGGATGTACATATCACTCAGGAAACAAACCCTCTTCCCACTCTTCCACACAGGCCAAAGCCTAACTCATCTCTGAAAACGACCAGAAAATGGCACTTGTCCGAACCTCAGGATTGCTTTGGGGAGAGCTGTAATGTCTGCGAGCAGAGGCGCTGGGCAGGGCTGACAGCAGCCAAGGATGGGGATCGCTGGGAGACAGACTGAACACACGGGAGCCCGGGATGACAGTCCGTTGGCCTGGCAGGTGACAGCTGCTCGGGGGCTGAAGTCTTGTATGGGGCAGTCAAGACCCTCCGATGGTTCCCCTGGACTGGGAGGGCAAGTAGGGCCTGTGTTCCTGCCCTTCTGTTTATCTCCAGAGGCATACAGTCGTAGCTTACTAAGTGCTTGTTGACTTGGGGCTCTACAACAGTTTGTAAAATTGTACAACACTGAAAAAGAGCACACAACAGGGCGTGCTCCTGGGGGAGATGGGAAGGGGCTGCTGCTCTGCCAGAGCCTCTGCCCCTTGCTCTCTCAAGGCCTCCAAAAAACAGAGTTGGGCAAAGTGGTGGCTCCCCATGTTTGCGGCTGACAAGACAAAAAGTACTGAGATATTAGAGACACAAGACTTTACTTCCCAACTGGGGGTCCCCAACTACACCCCAAGGCAAAGCTCCAGAAGGGGTGGGCTGTGAGGAGCAGCCCACGTTTTCAGGCCCATGGGAGCTACCAAGGTCCCCCTCAACCACGAGATGATTTTGCTGCCAGGAGGTCCCGTGTCTCCCATCGGTCCCCTCCTCGCCAACCCCCCCATCCCACCAGCCTAGCTCAGACACTGGCACTTGGCACACAGTAGGTGCTTCCACCTTCTCCACTATCCAGTTACACACGGTTGCCACCAATCGCAGTCTACATCACTCTCCTGCTCCCAGGAACCCTTCAGTGAGTTCCCAATGGCTCAGGCAGAACAGGGCCCAGCCAGCCTGGCTCCAAACCCCCTTTACATCTGAGCCAGCCAGCCCACTCGTGGCTGTCATCTCTCCGTTGGCCTCCCTCCATATCTCACTGGCTCAGCTCAAGGGTTCCCTCCTGGGAGGTCCTCAGAGGACCATGTCCCGCACAAAGTGCCGGAAGCTACCTGGACACTCGGTGGGTCACGGCCAGCACGCTGCCTCCACCGCCTCCCCCTACCCCAGGGGTTTCCCAGCATGGCCCAGGAGGACCTGAGCTGCCCCCACACAGCAGCTGTCAAAGGGAAGACAAGGAGCAGTAAAGAATTTTTTTTTATTTTCAAAGCTTCTAAGGGGGTATTACAAACAATGGAGAATTTAAAAAAGAAACATCAAAGCTATTTTTTTTTAAAGTAACTGAATGACCCTTTAAAATAAAAATCTGAGATTAAACAATGACAAACGCTAACCGATTAAATCTTTTGAAGATGAAAAATACGAGCTTTGCCTCATGTGCTAAGCCAGTATTGGCAGCCGGGCACCCACGGTCTTTGCAGGTATCGGTGGAGCGCGGTGGCGGACGTGGCAGCCCATGCGCGGCACGGGACTCGGAGGCTATTCCTCCCCAGGAGAGCTCGGTGATGACGGCCGCCCACGATCCACGACGGAGCCATCCTCCGGCCGGCAGACGAGACGTCACGTCGTCCTTCCCACTGCTGCCGACTCAGCATTTCCGTGAACGTAAGAATAAAGTGGCGACAACAATCCAAATCCTGACTTTATTTTTTAATATAAAAAATGCAGTTCTGGAAACCCCCCCCTCCTCTTGCCCTAACATAATGCTTTACCTCTTAAAAATAAAAATAAAGTCCTAATTCTATATACATCACATGTACCATACAAAAAGGTATCCAAAGTTTCTATTGCTACCAAAGGGTTCTAAAGTAAAACGCGTTACAGAAATCCCCTCGTTGTAAACAAAAGATTACAAGGTACAAAACCCAATTACACACAAGCCACCGGGTCCTTTTTGACAACAACTGTGATACAAGTTTCTCCCATAGCAAGTTGAACGCTCATGTGCCTGTATAAAAATGCATATCAATAGACTTTTTCAAATTTATTTTTCATTATAAAGCAAATTAATACTTTCTACAATAAATAAATCACAGGGAGGCACACCTAGGAAAAAAAAAAAATGAAGTCACTGGGAGATGGATGGGAGGAGATTCTGAAGGGAGCTAGATGAGAAAAAGATCAGGGGAAAGAAAAACCGGGCTCAGAGCCCCAGCAAAGCAAAGCGAGGAAAACAACAAGGGGCTCCTGAGCCATTCTGGGCAGCAATGGAGTGTTTTTGGTGATTTGCAAGTGATGTACATAGCATACATTTACTCTCCACCTCTTTCCACAGAGGACCCTTCAAAATAAGGTCATTTTCTTAAAATACACTTTTTTGTCATTGGAAATTTACATCAGTCTTATTAAATAAGTGGTACTCTGTGCAAAGAGGATGATTTACAAAAATTATTAAAACATTCAAAAGTCTTTAAAAAAAAAGCCACAGACCCAGGAAAGGAAGAGGAGCAGCACCGTATCGTAGGCCAGAGGGCCGGGGCCGAGGCGCCGGGAGGCCGGCGGGCCGCCCGCCTGCCCGGCGGTGCTCAGCTGCCCAGCTTCAGGTAGAAAACATGGAGTAAAACCACCCCCACCCCCCCCCAGCTGGGGACAAAGAAAGAAGGAAGGAACTCCTACTAAAAACCAGAATAAGTTAAGTTCTGAACAATATACACCTATGTACAGCGGGGCGGGGACACTATGGACAAAGACACTCGGAGCAGGGTTGTGTGGGCTCCTCCCGGCAGCAACGCAGTGATACAATCATTAATCAACGGGGCGATGGCGAGCAGAGCGGGCGCTCGGCCACCGCATCCATCAATGATTCCGGAGCTAGATCTTCGGGACATTCCTTTGGAAGAGAGAGTCCGAGCCCCCCGGAGGCCTGCTCGGGGTCGCGGCCGTGCCGGGCGCCTAGTCGATGTCGCTGAAGTCGCTGACGGGGTCGCCGTGCACGCGGCTCAGGTGGTTGGTGGCGCGGTCAAAGGCGATCCGCACGGCTTTGCGGATGCTGGAGTTCCGGCCTTCCATCATTTTCAGCTTGTCTATTGTCTCGTCGATTCCAAGAGGGACCATTTTGGACTTGGGAAGCCACTGCCTTTAAAAAGCAAGGAGGAGAGATAGAGTCCATGGGGGGCTGTGCCCGTCCCAGGCGGCCTCGGCCTCGGCCTCGGCTTTCCCACGGCCCACAAAACCGACCGGACCGGCTGAGGAGCTCAACTTCTCCCCCTCCCCCCAAACCCACCTAAGAGTGCTTCATCACTGCCCCTCCCCCCAGGGGCACCACCCTTCTCTCCAGGCCCCTGCCCAAGGGGCACCCTGCGCCCCACACAAAGGGCAGACTCACCAACTCCTTTTATTGTCAAAAAACAACACCAAGAAGAGCTTCTCGTCAGCCTTGGTCTGCATCTGCTCTCCGACCTTGAGCACATCCAGAGGTGGGGCCGGAATAGTGACGCCGTTGTGATGGCCGGCCACCCGGGGCATCTGGGGGTCAATTATCTGGAGGGAGGAACAACAGGTCAGAAGGTGAAGCCCCCCCAGAGGCCGAGTCTGCCCCCACCCCTCCTCCCAGCACATGGGGGAGTGGCTCAGGGACCGGGCACTGAGGAAGAGCCTGAAAGGCAGCAGGACGCACCAAGGCCTGCAACGTGGAGCCGGGCTCCTGGGGTACAGAGACAGCTCCACGGCCTCTGCCCGGCCCACAAGCCCCTCCGCACTTCACATCCCGCTGCTCGGGCAGTGCCAGCCAGGAGTCAGGCCTGCTTGGCCCTGACAGGACGCCCCAGCCTGGCCTGCTGGCTGCCCCTCGCCCCACGACTCCCTCCTCCTAGTTCACACACAGGGCCATCCTTCACAAGGGAAGCTGCACCAAGGCAGAGACTGTTAACTTTCTCTCTCCATTTCCAATGCTGGCACACAGTAGGTGCTTAATAAATGGCTTGTTCTAAGCATAAGCACCACCAGTTTTTCCTTTTGAGACCACGGACAGGACTGAACCATTTTGGGCCTTTGCTGTGGGCCCCAGGGCCGGCCCCATGGCGAGAGCAGACTCAGCCTCTCTAGGCCCCTACTTACCAGGGCGGGGTAGGAGGGGTAGCCGCTGCATTTGGCCCACACCACTTTCAGAGGCTCCAGGACAGAGGCGGCTGCGTCAGTAGAAATCCACATGCTGTTCTGGCCAACTTCTAAGGGGGGGGGGGGGGGGGGAGACAGAGAGAGACCAAGGTGAGCACCAGCACCCGACCGCCATACTGCCATGCCCCCAAAGGTGCCCATGAGCAGCGATAGGTGAGGCGCTCCATGAAGATGTGCCCAGGCTCTCAACACCCAGATGCACCTCAGTGAGGGTTAGGATAATGAGGACCCAAGGCAAGAACAGGGAACAATCCTTCTCTGATTTTAATAGCATTTAATTATTGGGAAAACCAACGCCAGATCCCAAACGGGGCCAGCAGAGGGGCCCCAGGGTTGTGTTGGTTCGGCGAGCTCCCCACATGGGCATGCCATGGGCCACCACACACCAGGCCCAGCACCCCCCACACCAGCTAGTCCCTGCACCAATGACCCCAGTGACCACATGCCAAGTGACACCCACCACGGCGAGGGATCCCCTCATGCCCGCTACCGCCTTGGCTTCACACCAGCCCTCACCACCCCAAGCTCCTCAGACTTCTTCCAGGCTGGAAATCAGCCATTCTGAAATGTCTATGAGGAAGGGAAGAGGGACGGCCCTTGGGGTCTTCACAGGCTCCCCAAAGGAGGTGGTGGCCATTCCAGCCCAGAGGGCAGCCCATGGGCTTCTGCCAGGACCCCTGGCACAGGGCTAGCACACCTTGAGGGCAGTCAGGCAGAATGAGAGGCAAAGGCACCAAATCAAGGGCGTCACCTCTCCCCACCCCTAACTTTTGGGGCAGCACCATGACAGGGCAACCTTGACCTGGGAAGGGACTCCAGCCATCCAGGGTGGCCACCATGCTGCATAATAATGAAAATTGTTAGATACAAAAATTTCTGCGTATCTCTTCCTTTTGCCCTTAAATATCATCTGGGTGACTCCTGGTCATTTTTCTCAGCATGCTTTCATTCAACAACCACTGCATCTCTGGGTTGGGGGATGGGGGGGGGTGTGATGTTTCCCATGATCGTCGCTGGTCTGGAAGGTTTTCTAAACAAGGTTACCTTCAAAACCTTTGCCATCTCCCTACATCTCCTACACTTGGCAAGTAAATCCACAGCGCTTTGACAAAAGTTTGTGATGGTAGCTGATAAACATGGGCTAAGTTGTTAAATGAAATGATCATTATCTGAGTCTATGTCCTTTTCTCCACAACTTTTCAATAAGTCAGGTTGGACCGTTGCAATTCAGGTCTTCTCTTTTTTCATCTTTCCTTTCTATTTTTGCTCTCAGAAGTCAGGCCTCAGACAACACAAGAGTCCCGTATCCATAAAGTGTTTTTCGACCTGTATTTCCTTTTCGATACCAACGTGCTCCCATGCAGAACACCCAGGACAATTGATCAGCTTTTCTTGACCATAATGTGTTCATGATGCAGAGCTTCCTTCTTCCTGATCCATGGTGTCCAATATGCTTCTCACCATCTGCACTTTCTTACTGAAGAGCCTGAGAATCAAAGTCTCTGCTTTGCCCCCCTGCCCCCCACTGCCTCTCAGGCCCCTAATGGTTGTCCCACTTTTGTCCTGCTCCTCTGGGAAGGGGAGACCAGCACAACGTGAGACTGTGAACCATGACCAATAGCAGCCGGCATTGAATGGGTACCTACTCTGTGCCAGGCACTAGACTAAATGCTAGAGAAAGGCAGAACACAGGGCCCCTGGCTCAAGGAGCCAACACTTCAGACGGAGGTCATCTCAGAGGAAAGGCAATGGCAGTGAGAGGAATCAGAAGGGCTTCTTGGAGACAGAGTCTGGGAGGTAGAAAGCACCTATGGAAAAGCTCTGGAGAATGGGAGCAGGAGAATGGCAGCAGCGGAGGCCCCATTGAATTGCAGAACACGTGCAGGAGGCTCACGTGAAAGGCAGGGAGAGCTTTCAAAGGCAACCAGAACATATCATGTTTGATCCCAGGATTTATCCAGTAGCAGTATCACAAGATCAGAGCAGCACCTTAGAAAGGTAACTGAGGGTGGAGGATGGGCAGGCAACCAGCAAGCTACCACAAGATCCGGGGACACGCACCTGGATGTCAGCACAACTATGAGCCGGGGGGACAAAGACGGTGGGGGGGTCTGACACTGCCGGGGCTTGCAGAGAAAAGATGCAAGTTCCATTTGGACATACTGATCTTAAAGTGACAAGGACTAGTCAGCTTGCAGCATCACAGACAAATCAGAGAGATGAGAGGCTGAGGAAGAGCTCGGGGTCAGAGAGACTGGAGACCATGGAGAAAAATGACACCTGAATGCATGGGGAGGATGAGGATGGTCTAGAGGAAGAGAAGGGGGCCCAGGATAGGCTGGGAGTCACCTCCAGCAGGCAGGAGCTATATAGGCTGACTCAGAGCAATGTAGGCCAAGAACCAAGGAAAAAAGAGCACTCAGAGCGTCCAGGACACAAGGCCCAAGGACGGGTCACTCTTCCCAGGGCTTCGGTCAGTCTGGAATGCAGCTTCAACTGAATGATGAAGGGGGTGGATTAGAGAAGGATGAATGAAGTAGGAGCCCCATGGAGACCCAGCAACAAGGGAAGGTCCTGCCAAGGGCGGACGGCCTGTGCAAAGGCAGCCAGCAGCAGGCTCGGGGGTGTGGAGGAGCATGGGGCCTGGAGTCACCCTACTCTGAGATGCCTCCTGGCTACAGACCAGGGACACTAAGCGGGATCACGACCGCAGAGAGGTCCTAAATCAGCGCTGTCCATGCGGCTGCCGCCCATGTGGCTGCGAGGGGGCACGCAACAAACGGCCAGCAAGCCCCATCTGTCCCCAGAGTGCTTGGAACGCTTCACAGCTCCCCTCCCGGGCTGAGTGTTGCTGCCACCCTGGCCAACGTGCAGGAGGGACATCCAGCCTCGTGCTCAAAGAATGGAACGCCACGCCAGTCATCAAAAACCATGCAGTATTGCTAAGGAATAAGAGTGGTGGGTCAGTGGAAAAGGCTGGGTACACAAGGCACAACACTCATGGGCTATAGGCATCTGACAAACCCAAAGGCTCCAATTCTGGGATAAGAACCTGATATCTGACCAAAAATGCCAGGAAAGCCAGAAAATAATATGGCAAAAACTAGATGTGGACCAACATCTCACACCCTATACCACGGTAAGGTGGAAATGAGCTCAAATTAGAAAGAAAGGATGATTCTACAAATTAGAGCAAGGAATAATTTACCTATCGGATCTTTAGAGAAGGGAGAATTTATGACCAAAGAACTAGAGATTATTAAATGCAAAATGCATAATCCTGATTACATTAAATTTTAAAGTTTCTGCACAAACAAAACTAATGCAGCCAAGATTAGAAAGGAAGCAGAAAGCCAAAAACAATTTTTACAGTTCATGTTTCTAAAACATGGAAAACTAAGTCAAATTTATAAGACTACTAGTTATTTCCCAATTGATAAATGGTCAGAAGACACGAACAATTTGCTCTAACTCACTAGTGATTAGAGAAATGCCAATTACAATAACTCTGATGTACCACCTCACACCTATCACATTGGCAGGAAAAGATAATGGCAAATGTTGGTGGGGATATGGTTAAACTGGGACACTTAGGCACTGTTGGTAGAGTTGTGAAATGATCTATTCATTCTGGAGAGCAATTTGGAACTATGCTCAAAGAGCTACCAAACTGGGCATACCCTTTTATCTAGCAGTGTCTCTACTGGGTCTGTATTCCAAAGAGGGAAAAGGACCCACAAGCGCAAAAATGTTCATAGCAGTTCTATTTGTGGTGGCAAGGAATTGGAAAGTAGGTGGGTGCCCTTCAATTGGGGAATGGCTGATTAAGTTATGGTATATGAATGTAATGGAATATTGTTGTTCCATAAGAAATGATGAGCTGAATGATTTCAGAAAATTCTGCAAAGACTTACAATGGACTGATGCTGAATGAAGTCAGCAGAGCCAGGAATACATTGTACACAGTGACAGTAAGATTATTTAATGATCAATTATGACACACTTGGCTCTTCTCAGCAAGACATTAATCCAAGACAACTCCAATAGACTTGGGATGGAAAATACCATCTGCATCCAGAGAGAAAACTATGGAGACTGAATGCAGATTGAAGCATACTATTTTCACCTTTTTTTGCTTGCTTTTCTTTCTCGTAGTTTGGTTCCTCTATGAGTGGCCACACCAGCCCTCACCCAATGGACAACAAAGGCCAATGACTGCCAGGAAAATGCAACCTGAACTACCAGCCGGCTTCTGAATCTATGCAAGAATAAGGGAGTTCAAGTGAGAAAGTGCTACTCTGCTCCAAAAAACAGCAGGCGATACCACTGCAGAAAGAAAGATGAACCCGAGCCCCATGGAGCAATCTGACTGTAGTCATTCTCAAGAATGTGCAACAAGCCTCAGTCTGCACAGAAGACCTGGTCCTCAAACACAAAGTGGCCCGGGGGTAAAGCCTGGGTGCCACCAGCCATAATGACCATGCCATAGAAAAGCATAAAGGGGCTGGGTTCAGAAGCAAACGGGAAAGCTGGCAGGCCCCAGCACCAACTGAACAAGACGATTAGAAGAATGAAGGCCCTGGGAAAGCTGGCAAGGCAGTGAGCCGCCCAAAGTGAAGGAAGCTGCAGACGGCAAGCCAAAGCCAGACTTTTAATTCTGGATCCAGAGGAGCAGTACCCCTTACTGAAGGAAGCCTTCTTGGGGATGAGGGGTGTCAACAGATAAGAGGAAAACAAAGTCCCAAAAAAAGTTTTTAAAAGACCTAAGAAGCAAAAAGAAGCAAAGGAGGAAAGCCACATGACCCACCACTGAAATTTTCAATAACCTATCTTCTGCCAGGATTCTCAGGTGAATGCTATGGCACAGCTCTGTTTCAGGCATTTGGCCAAATCTCCTAGAATATACTAAGGGACCAAGGAGTAAAGTGTGGGCAGGATGAGAGGGAAGGCAGCTGTCTACACGTTCCACTGCCAACACTGATGACCGATGGCCTATGGTGGTTCCCGAGCACTGCTGCTCTGCCATGTTTTTCAAATGCAGATAAAACCATCCCAAGTATACTTCTCCAACAAAGCCTGGGCCCATGCAGTCATGTGCCCTCAGAACCTCAGAGGCAGACAGCACCGGCCCAGTTCTCTCATCCAACCAGTATCTGAAACCTCCAGCCTTTCCTTGAAGACCTCTGGGGAAGAGGCGATCAGCAAGACCCACAAAACTAATAAGAAAGCAGATACTGCCCAAAAGGAGAGAAAATTAGGCCTCAAACCAACACCGGTTTACAGTGTTTGTAGCATAGAACAGTAGTTGGTTGAAAAAAGGCCAAGTCCAGGATAGGAGAGCCCTGCCCTGGCTTGGTAGCTGTAGACAGACATGATGTGTCTGGATCACCACACATCTAAAGGATGAAGTAGATTGAGAAGACCCCTCCCAAAGAAGTGACCCTGCCAAAATCAGGCGGGGGTGAACGCGGGAAGCCGACACGTAGCTGCCAGGATGGGCTGTGCTAGGCTCCCAGGGAGAGCTCCTCCCTCCAGGCCCCAAGGTCTGAGGGGCCCACAGCATGGCAATCTCCACAGATGCTGATGTCGAGGGGAGCACTCCTTCCCTATCTGGCCCCCGTCCTGCATCTTCCTTGTTGCTGGTCCTCAGGATACAGTTTTATGATCAGGACTTGGCCACACAAACATCTCCCCCAAAAGATGGCTCTATAATGCCATGGGTAACCACTACTGACAGCCTGGGTTGGAATGTTCGGGGAGGGGGTCCCCCAATTTAATATGGCCGGTCTGTCCCTGCTGAGGGTGGAGATCTCTTGCCCCCTTTCCATCAGTTCTTCAATGAGTCTTTAATGCGTCTGCGGCTCAGGCAGTTAAGTCAGGTGGTTCGTCCCTGTGTGGGGAGGCAGGGAGCACGCCTGACAGAGAATCTGGTGCCGTGTGAGATCTGACTGTTGTGAATCTGCTCACAGCCCCCTGGTCCTGCAGTTGTGAGACCTGTCAGGTGTGTGTGAAACTACAGCTCAGAGAGTTTAAGAATCAATGGTCAGAGGCAAGAACTGAGTCTCTGGGGCTGGCAGCATGGAGGAAAGGGGAGTGTGCGATGAAGCAGTAATTTTAAAATATTGTTCTCTCTCAAAAACTGGGCTGTGCCCCTGACCCAAAGATCCCCAAAGAGGTCCCTGACAAAAAGGACCACTGGACACCAAAATGGCTTTGGAAGCAAAGATGGTGCCCATCGAAGGGACAAGAGACAAGGAGGTAGGGAACAGACCATGACTGTGATGGGGGAGAGCTCATGACCAGGAGGCCCTGAGAAGCACAAGGCAGGACGAGGTCAAAGAGGCACACGGGACACGAGCAGGACCAAGCCCAACGCCAACATCCAGCTGGCAAGGACTCTGTCTAACTAGAAAAGCCAGGAATGACCATTTCCAGAGCCCTAGAGCTTGTGGGAAAGGGGGGAAGGGGAAGAGAAGGGGGGGAGGCCTCCTTACTGACCCGCTGCAATCCTTGCGGCTTTTGCATAGTTCCCGTTTTCAATACAAGAGATGAGCTCACTCCGATCTTCCAGCGTGTGTCTTCGGATCAGAGCCGGCTTGCCCTTGCCACACTTTGGTAAGCTACAAGGGCACAAGCAACAGGACATTGATAGAGACAGTCAGAACCAAGGCAGCAGGCAGTGCCAAGGGAGCTGTGTGAGGCGCTCACCTCAGGCTCAGGACCACCAGAGGGATTCCGGACTGGACAGGGGGACCTGGGGGCACAGGGGAGAACCTGGCCACTTCTGCAGGCTGCTCCCTTGGCTCCTTGGGGCACCCCTAGCACTAGAGGATTGACAAGATGTCCAAAAAGTTTGGACTTTCTGGTCAGCCTCATGGCAAAGCTTCATCACCCAATATAAGTGACAATCAGGACAGGAGAAAGCTCTCCTGTAGTCTGAAGGGGCTTCCCCTGTCTTGGGCCTGGCCAGCCAGGCCTACACTGCAGGAAAGGGTCACTCCTCAGCCCTGCCCCACACCCCCCCCAGAGACAGCACCTCGCATCCCCCGGGCCTCCCTCCCCAGATGTGGCTGTCCCGCTCACCTGGAGTTACACAGCAGGCTGTTACTTGAGGAGATGCTGGACTCGGACGCACAACGGCGCCGGGGCTCCACTCTCCGTCCAGGGCCGTCGTCTGGCTCTGGTTCCTTGGCTTCGCCTCCAAAGCCATTGGACAGACCTGGAAGACAAAGACAGAGAGTGCCGCGCACAGCTGAGCATGGGCAGCAGTGGGGAGCGAGTGTCAGGAAGCCCCCAGCCGTGCCAGGAGACCCCCGGCTAGGCTGCCGAGCTGGGCTCCCTTTCCAGGAGCCAAAGGCCAAGTGATGGCAAAGAAACCACCGGCGTTCCTAAAAGGGCACAGGGAGGCTGGCTGGCTGCAGCAGCAACTCCAGGCTCCCAACTTCCTAACAAGACAGACGCGCTAAGGTCCAGCCCTGCCTCTGGAAGCCAGAGAACCTGTGAGCACAAGTGGACCCCCAAGCACAGCCTCCCCTTCCTTCAGGTCCTGCTTGGTCCTTCTGTCTCTGCTGGGTCACAGAAATGGCTCATGTCTAGCCCCAACTGTCACCTGTCTCTGGTCCAGGAGAGGTCTAGATTGTGGCCAGTGAGGGAAGGATCAAGAATAAGCCAAACGCCCTCCGCATCCCCCCGGAGCTCAAGGACTGCGGGTCTGCTTGCCCCGTGGCCCTGTTTCTCCCAGGGGGCCTGATCCCAAGCTCGGTGCTCTGCACAGCCGTTACAGACCGGCAGGCCTGAGGGAATTCTGCCCCACCCTCACACAGCCCAGCCCCTAATGACCAATGGTAGTAGAACTGACAATTTCTTCCTGTGCTTCTGTTCCTCCCTGTCTCCAAGGCGGCAGCAAGCCAGGTGCCAGACGCGGCACCTGTGGGGGACGTCAATGGTGGCTGGGACGGGCTGTGGCTGAGCGGGGTCGGACCCCAGCCCACCTGACCCCTGGCCGGCCAGCCTGAAGTGCCGCTGGCTGGTAGAGTCCAGATACCCTAAGGGGCCTGGCCACGGGCTCAGCCACACCAAGTGTCTGAGAAAATCACTGAGAGCAAGCACAGGAACGGCCAGCTTGTCAGAAGGGCCCAGTGCCAGGAGGGCACGCTCATCGCCAACAACAACATGGACAGGGCATCTATCTCGCTTCCTTGACACTTTCAAGTTCATGTGCTAACAAGCTGCTTCTTGCTTTGCAGTCACATCTGACTCTTTGAGGTTTTCTTGGCGAGGATACTGGAGAGGGTGGCCCTTTTCTTCTCCAGGCCATTTCACAGATAGGCAAACTGAGGCAAACAGGATGGGGTCACTTGGCCAGAAAGTGCCAGAGGCTGGATGTGACTTCAGGAAGGCAGTCCTCCCGACTCCGAGACTGGCACTCTAAGTCTCCCTAACCTCACCTAATAGAGAACTAGAAAAAACCTACAATCAAATCTCAACCTTTCAAATAGGATGTTATTGCGGTTCTACAGGTAAACGTCACCGCTTCTGTAAAATACCCAGGAAGAGACCAGAGTCTCAGAGCCAGCTAGATGGGCTTCATGCCACCCATCACTGCTCTGCCACGTTCCTGTCCTCCTACTCTCTCCCCCAGGTCAGAGTCCCAGGTCCAAAGGCCATGGAGGGCGGCCCCAACTCCTTTCACTTCCAACTGCCCATCACTGCCATCACTGAGGGCTTGGTGATGACAGCTCTGACCCCAACAGGGAATGCCCTCTTTCAGAGGGATTACTTCTCCAGAAATGTCTGTGTAAAAGTTGAAGTTTGAAAAGCCCTTTAACCAAGTGGAGTAGGGACCACAAATGGGCAAGAGGGATGCTAATAAAGGAGGCTGACCGGACCAGCATTGACTGTGAAGTGTTCTATTACTTCATTTGAGCTTTACAGCACTTCAGGAGAGGAGGAGATCTCACTATCCCCATTTTACAGTTCAGAAAAATTGAGGCAGGCAGAGGCACAGAGACCAGCCCAGGGTCACCCAGTCAGTAAGCATCTTACTTACATCCATCCCTTTGGCTGAGCTACTCCAGAGCCACAGGAAGGTAGTAGGACCCCCTGGGAAGTTGTGAAAATGACCCAGGCTCCTGCCCACAACAAAAGAAGGCATGGGCCCTAAAATGACAACCCAGACCACGGAGAGCAAAGCTCCCTGCCATCACCAACAGGTAAGTAACTGCGCAAGCTGCTTTTGATCGTCCCTCTGCAGGCTGCTCCTTCTTAAGCCTGGCAGGACACAGCCCAAGTCACAGAGGAGCTGAAAATTCTTCCCTCCTTGTAAAACCAAGAGCCCCCCCCCCAACTTAACAAAAGGCTTGGACAGGGATCAGGGGTCCCACCTGGCAAAACCTTCCCCAATGGTGGGGTCATCCTTCAGAGTTCAGACACTACTTCCAATGCCACAGAGAAAATCCTAAGCCTCTAAGTGAGCCTTTTCTACCTCAAAAAAAGCCAAACTGGCAGCAAGTGATCTCTTTTACATGTATACTTTATAACTCGTAGTAAGGGGAACATTTATCAAAAGACTGTTGGGGTTCCAGGGAAGTTCTTGTTTTGCAAATGTTTTTTCAGTTCCACCTGATTCTCAAGAAGACTTTTACCAGCTCTAAATAAAAGAACAAAAAAGGAAACAGGATAAAGACATAAGGTTGCTCTATACTCAAATACACAACTAAGCACGTTATGCTCAGCAAAACCAAAACAGCAACAGGAGGTTAGGAAACAGAAAACATAGTTCTCCAGATTATTCTACCCAAAGAAAAACCATTCCTCTGCTTAGCAGAAAAGTGGGGCCTACAAGTGCTGAGCACTGATGCTTCACCATCATTTTGGTTTAACTGCTCCTTCACAGTTGGAGAAGGGGATTTTTAAACAAATGATCCTGGCCTTTGTGGAAAGGGCAAATGATTAACAATAGGGTTTGGCTTGCTCGTTTTAATACGCTTCCAAAAAACTACTCCCCAAACAGACAAGTAACCTAGTGGAGAACCAGCAGGCTTCTCCAGGCTGCCAAGCCTGGCCTGAATTCTGGCTCCCCAAACACACCCAACAGGAACATGCCAGTCAGCCCAAAGCTTTTTCCTCTTCCCTCTTGCAGGTGCCCAGAGTGTCAAGGACCATGTGCCCCTTGTTCCATGCAAACTGTGGCTGAAGGAGACAAAGATCAGAGTGGAGAGCTGGTCCCCAGTCTGATGTCCCTCCTTCCCAAGCCTCCACTCAGAGGCCGCCGCTGTCTTGGGCACCAGGTAAACCATTCCTTCCTCCTGTGCTCCAAAGACCTGTTATTCAAGGAACCCATTATGGCGCTGTGGACAGTACTCATGGGAAAAAAGGAAATTCAACAAATGTCATCCCAAATTACCTCCAGAAGCAACACTTTCTATCAAAACAAATCTGCAGCTAAAATGCCCCCAATTCTTACGGTGTAAAACTTCATCCGCAAGAAAAACATCCAACCTCTGTGGATCGTTCTGAATCTTGTGGAATACAGACAGCATAACTAGGCCACTTTCCCTCCTGGCCCTCACTTCTCTCAGCCCCCCCCCCCAGTCCTAACCTGGCCTTCCCCAGCAGAGAGTGAGCCACCTGGGGGGCGGCCGGCACTTTTATCACCAGCACTCATCACAGGGCCTGGCACATGGGCACATGCCCCCTGTCTTGGCTTAGACACATTTCTGGCCCTTTCTATGTTATGGAGTGAGACAAGCATCCAAACAAAGAAAGCAGAAACTGATGCCGGTCACGATGGAGAGCGCATTTCCAAACGGGACTCATCTCCCAACGGCACTCTGGGGTGGGCAGGTTGGTCCAGAAACAACCCTTGCTACCGACGTTATTTGTGAGACAGAATTTGTTCTAGCCAGATGACTGGGCCCTGGAGCCTCAACCACAAGAAATCACTTTCTTAAAGCTAACTCTCTCCTCCCCTGCCTTTATAACTGAAAGCAGAAATTATCAAGTTTTCACTTTTTCACACCTCTATCTACAGGGCCTTTCATCCACCTGGCCCTGAAACAGACACCAGTCATGGAAGGAAATGAGCAGAACCAACAGGTATGAAGACTCATGGCAAGTTTGTGTTTATGGGTTTTTTGGGCTCCTTTGGTTTTGTTTTGGTTATTTTTTTTTTAAAGAGAAAAAGGGGAGGGGGGAGAAACAGGGCCAAACTGGCAGAAACTGAGCAGGAAGGGAGGGCCAAACAAAACTTCACTTGCTATTCGATTCCGTTTCATTGAAATGTAAAGGTTTTGTCTGAGATCTTCACTAACCTTTTTTTTTTTTTTTTTTTTAACTGATGGCCAGTTTTATAATGGGGAGGAGAAAGATCCAGAATTCCTTAATATAAAATCAAGAAAACATACAATATATAACAGTTGTTGTCTTTAACAACTTTCATCAGCAGATTCACTGAAGTGTTAGTCACTGGTTCAAATCTGTGGGAGCTCCTAGAAAAGGCTCCCCTTTGGGAGCCAAAGTGCCTTGCATCATCACATCAATATCCTTGAAAGAGGGAAGGTTCCCAGCACTACAGCGGCTCGAGCCTGGCAGCAGCTACAAGACTCCTTAGGATGCACACAGCAGGGTCTGTTGAGCTTGGATATAAGAGGCCTTCTGTGGGCTCAAACTTCGGGGTATAAGTACATGATGAGGGAGGGCAGGGGGGTGTGGGAAGTTTAAAAGCACCTTAGAGCTAAGTACCGCACACACCTTAGTATACCTAGATACTTCAATGCTTCTACAGCAAATCTCCAAGGTCCAAATTCTAAAAGCTTCACAAAATTCACCCCATGTCCCATAATCAGTGTCAACTTGTCAAGAGAAAAGTGCTGAAAGATTCAAGTGAGCTACAGAAATATCTGGAATTAAAAGCATGTGTGAAGGGAAAACTCGTCCCTAGTCCTACAGAAAGATTCTTTCCATTTAAGATGATTTCTTAATAAGGTTTATCAACTCAACTGCTCAACTTTCAATTAACTACTGCTATTGCTAATCTAGACAGAATTTGATGCTATGAATAAACTCGTTATGAATTTTCTTTCAAGAGCCTAACAAAAAGAAATTGGGAGTGGGGAGAACCCGAAAAGCCAGAAAATGGGGTCACCCTAGATCTGTTCCATTTTTTGTGATTCTATTCCACAAGAAATACAGCAGCTTGCAACTAGTGGCTCCAAAGTCTGCTGACAAAAGCCAGATGGAGAAGACATCCACTAGTGATGATGTACCTCGGGGACTACAAAGCATTCAAAAGCGCAGAAGGACTGTGAGTCTCGTCCAGTACTCTCCCAAAGCACTCTCTCTCTCCAATGCCTTTGTGACTCTGAATGCAAGGTGATGAAGTCTGCCAGCCAATCATATCCTTTTTAAACAGAGCAGGGTTAAGATGGCTATTAATCAAACAAACAAATGCTATGCATATCTATAATGTTCAATGGAAGGGAAACTTTGATCGGCTGCACAAAACCTTCCCAAGCAGCCTTTACAAACAAACGATAAACTAAGAGCTCTAGGAACTAGAGAGATGGGCAGAGGAGAAAAAAAGGGACCACTGTCACAGAGAACCGCAACATGTATGACTTTTAACTTACAGAGATGGGGGAATGGACTGAATGAAGAGCTTAGGTTCATAAATGTCAAAGATTTTCCTCCAACATGTTCGTGTTTTTGATTTGTTTTAAGGATGGCTGGCGTCTCCACGTGATCCAGCATAATTACTTGAAATGCAATGTCTTTCTGCGTTCCAAAATGATCAGTTAATAGAATTCCAATCCAAGTTGAAGATAACAGAAAATAATTAGGATCCAAAGAGATAAATACCCCGGCATATTAGTAAATATGAGAACCTGGAAAACAGTGAAAAAGCCATTTAGTCTGACTGAAAGGAAACAAATACATCCACTGCAGTCCAAAGACACTGAGACACATCTATAAATCTTTCATATAGCTAGAACCAGCTAACAAGAGTTTCACAAGAAGAAGCATCAAAATGGAAGCTTAGTTGCTGGCTTGGGTGTTCATTTTTGATAAAGAAACAATTATTTATGAAGAAAAAAAAAAAAAAAGAAAAAGTTATCGAGATAATACAACCTTCTTCAAATGTGCCATCCATCAAGACTAGAGTATTCATATTTTTTCCTAAATTGCTTCATTATCCCAATGAAGGATAAAAGAATGATGCTCACTCCGGCTGAAGGGATGTCACTACTTTCTTCCACAGAAAAGCACATGGCTCTCCAAAGAGGTGATTTTTCAAATACACCCCAAACCCCAACAGGCAAGAAAACACACTCCACAAAGTCGTATGATTGAGTAAGTCTGAGTGAGCTTGAAGAGGATCTGAATCCATGACCTTGGAAGGCACTGTCGAAAACTGGAAAGCATCCCTATGGCTCAGGGTGCCCTGATGAATCTTTGACAAGGATCACCAAGGCTCAGAAAACTTCCAAGTCCTCAGAGAAAGAAGGCAAAATGGAGCAAGAAATCCCAGGGCTTGTGGAAGACAACCAAAGGTTCAGATGAAGACACATATGATTGACAGGAACTGACAAGTTCTCAAAACTTTGCCCCCAGGTACTTTGGTCTGGATCAACAGCTCAAGAGAAGCAGAGAAACTTGGGATGAGCCCGATGTAGTAAGAGTGTTCATTAAACAGACAGACACATCAAATGACAGGTTCCCTGGAGTTCCTGAATGATGGAATTTTGATTTAGTGGAAATGTTACTAAAGGCTCTTGGCAAAGTGTTGGGTCATGAAAACTTCGTGTTAAGCATCTTTTTCAGAAGTGCTTAGGAATTCATCATGCTTCCACTGAAATCTACTGGCATTCTGGAATAAGAAAGCAGAAAGCTCCATTTCAGTCAGAATTAAATGTGTAAAAAAAAGTATCTTCTTGGGGCTGGTCCCACGAGAAAGTTACTTACTCTAAGTCAAAAATCAAGCCCAATGCCTCCTAACAAAACACACCGGGGTCACCACTGGGAAGCTATAAAATAGTTGAGGATTAAGCATCAGAAGAGAACTGGAGAAAAGGACAGCTGAATTTTATTTTCTGAAAGGTGCATATCGAGGGAGTTCCAAGAACAATAAAGTATTCTAATTGTAAAAGAAATGATTAGTAAGTTGTTTCAACAGAGTGTGTGCCATTTGAGATATATGCATCAAAAACTATGTCAAAGGAAAAAAAATTTCTAGTCAACTTGAGACCATTTATTAATAATTCTTTACTGCAACAATGATTACTAGCTACAGCAAATTTAAATGTAGCCAAAATACACACACACACAAACACATATAAAACTATGGCATAATGAAGAAAGTGCTGAAGACAATAAACATTCAAGTCTATAAATAAGTATAAACATCTGTTAGAAAATCAGGGAATGAACTGAACGCTCTTAATTTTAACAATGGCCTTCTTTAAACCATCTTTCTGAGATTTTAATACTTAGTGAAATGCTGAATCCTCAATCACACGCTGAATGTCACATTACAGTTTCCAATGATATTAATTTTATGCCTAAAATATGCTGTCATTTCTTCTCTCTCCAGTGAAGAGACAGCAAGACCATCTACAGACAATAAAGTACAAGACTTAAGACGTGCAAGTGTGACCAACTTGGGTGAGCTACTCATGAAACTTTAAGATTCCCACATCCCTCCCTTAAACAATATAAGCCCCAAACACTCCCATTTTCTCTTTCTGATGATCATCAAAAGAGATGGGATCATTTTCACAACTGAAGACTTTTACTTCATGATTGTCCTCTGGAACTATGATGTTCCAGCTCATCTTCAGCTCAACAAAATATGGGAAAATATTGCCAGAACGCTACAGAATGGATTTTTCAATGACAATGGTGTTTATTAAATAAAGAATTAAAAATAGCAAAGATAACTTAGATGCAAATGGCAAACAATTATTTTAAAACCCAGCATTTTTTCCATTGAGGATTAGAAACTAGTAAACTTACAGACTTTTAAAAAGGTATTCCACTTGCTGACACAAAATATTTTCAAGATACATAAATGGATCGGAATGCAAACAAATTAATTCTTCAAAAAGAAAGGGTCTGGGAATAGTTAATTTCTTATGGGTATATACAATTTCTTCAACTATCTTGTATTTATATACATTCAAATCCAAACAGTTTTCAAAATTAATCCACATAAGTATGTGTTTCCTATAATTTTATCTCCTGTGTGAAATTTAAACAAAAATTACACCTTTAACTAAATTAAGCTACATGACAACAGTAGGATTTAAAACTTAGCAGGATGATTTACAGAGAAAGAACCTTGGGCCCAGGGAGGCTGTGCACCATGCTGACAGAGCAACAAGTCTGCGACAAGTACCGGTCCAAGCCAGGGACTCTTCCATGAAAGATCCCGATGTCACAAATCAGGCAGACTGGCCGAGCCGGCCAAGACACTGGTCTCACCTGATAAATCTACCTTCCGCTTTTCAGTCTTTCTGGGAGTTCTG
The DNA here is from genome assembly GCA_023553655.1 of Myrmecobius fasciatus. Lineage (NCBI taxonomy): Eukaryota > Metazoa > Chordata > Mammalia > Dasyuromorphia > Myrmecobiidae > Myrmecobius > Myrmecobius fasciatus. The sequence continues at coordinate 95,338 of JAJPUD010005202.1, forward strand.
ATCCCAACCTGACAGCAAGAAGGGATCACAAAAACCTCCATTCTGGTGGAAGGCTAAGCTCTGGCAGCCTGGCAAGAGCCTGGCAGGAGGCCCCATCCTCTACCTTCCCAAAGAATAAATAAGAGATTTCCCTGTCATGAATCCCGGCATTGTGATTCGCTATAACCACACAACTTTGGCAAATTAGCTCAGGATTGGCTGTAGGAGTAGCAGGGCTGGGGGACAATATTCCACGATAAGCCCCCTCCACCTGGGCTTCTGAAGGCTAAGCCCACGACACACAGACCAAGGCCATCTGCTGCCCATGGATCAAGGGGCACAGACCGTGGCTCACCAGGTAAGACAGTCATCGTCAGTCCTGTCCCTGCTGCCAAACCACAGGCATCACTGAGAAAAAGGAGAGAGGCTCAGACTGGGACCTGAGCCCATTGAGGTCATGGACATAAATGCTTCAGGAACAGAGGAAGAGCAACCCCATGCCAGACTGACCCAGAGCCTTCCCACTCTTCCTGGTTCAATCCTTCCATAAAGGATTACTTCCCAGCAGACTCGGAGAGAAGCAGCACCCGCCCTGGAACAAGAATTTCTGTAAAGGAAAATGTCCTTCGGCAAAGGTCACCCTTTGGGGGATCGTCTCCCCACAGCCCCTCATGTGGCCGGCCCCCATCCACCCCAACTCGATGTGAGCAGAGAAAACCCCAAAGGGGCCTAGAGAAAGGCAGCAACCATGCTGTTCTCAGACAAGTCCAGCTCGTGTCAGGGGCCAAGCACTAGAGAAGGGCCTTGAACTCAAGCCTCAACACCTGGCTCTAACCGGGGTGAAGAGAAGTAGCAGGGCCACAGCAAGGAGGCCGGGGCAGGGTTAGAACCTCCCCAGGAACCCACCTGGGCACTCTCTTTTGCAGTCAGACTCCAAGAGACAACTTGGAGGACCAGACGGACACTGCAGATCACTGGAACTAAACTAGCTGACTTGTGCCGTGCCCCGTTTGTCTCTCCAGCAGCCACACAAGCCACACTCAGAGAGACACCCATGGGTACCGCTCACACATACAGAGAGACGGGCCCCAACACGCACACAGCAGCAGCCCCCCAGTGTCTTTACCTGTGTCTAGGCGCTTTCCCGGGGACTCCTCATCCGCTTCGGAATCTCCGCAGGCACTCCGGGACCTTTTCCTTGGCTGCAGAAGTGTCTCCAACCTTGGAAGGACTACAGACAAAAAGGTTTTGGTCCCTAGCTGTGGAGAAGTTGGCTGGGTCTCAGTGGTCTTGGCAGGCTTGGGGGGGCTTACACTTTTCGATTTGCAGAAGAGAACAGAGGTACGTCTGTTTACATCGGTGGATGACTCAGCTACTGCAGAGACTGTCGAATCATTGAGATTACTGTCAGGTTTATGTTCTGGAGTGTGTCCATTTACCATTTCTTTCTGAATGGACGTGCTATATAATTCATTATCAAATTTTACTCTTTTGAATAGTTTACTCTGCTCTGGATTGAGTTCTACTGGTTTGAGGGTTGGTGGTTCTGAATTAGTCTCCGAGTTTGAAGGAAGAGGTAATGCATCTGATGGTTCAAGTTTAGGGGGAGATTTATCTCCTGAAAAAATTATAAATAAAGGGTGATTTTTGAAAACTGATCATTAAAAAATTGTATTATAAAACTTATTATAAATGTGAAGTCCACCAAAATACTAAGTTCAGTTAAGGAAACAACGCATAATATTTTATATACATAAATGTCTTTTAGTCACAAGCTCTCCTAGTTAGTCAAATCTGAATTTATCTTATGATTAGAGCCTGCATGGCAGAGCTAAGCTGAGGGCCAGTGCTAAAGATTCCGCCTGCCTGCCATGTTAGTTCAATAGCAGAGTTCAGCCAACTCGAGCTGCTAAGGCTCAGGCTTCCGTGTTTGGAAAAATCACTTTTGGTCAAAAAATGAGGAGATTGTTTCACACACGCCACTCTGAAAAATGTACCTTTGGATTCACCAACAAGCCTCATCTGATCGCTCAGCTTACCTGAAGGGGAAGCCTTCACAAAATTTAAGACAATTTATTGAAGTTGGTCTTTTAAGCCTCCTCATACCCTGACACAGCAAGCTTGACAAACAAAAAGGGGCTTAGTTTAATTCACTTGATCTTAGTTTGATTCACTTGACAAACAGCCGGAATCTCTCTAGAACTAACTCAGAGATAAGAACTTTCCCCGGGCTGCCTCTTCAAGGGAAGCCTATTTAATCTCAGAACAAATGGCGGGAGGCCGGTCACCACTGAGAGCGAGCTCCTCCCCAGGCTAGCAGGACCCTCTACCAGGTCGCTGACAGAGGAACATCCACAAGCTGTGGGAGTGAACAGCACTTCCAGGACCAGGAGGGAAAGTGGCTCCTCAGAAGACCCTGGAAAACTTCCGTTAGAGGAATCACTGTGACTCCCCCATTCACTTAAAACATGCCAAAATTATTTTGGGGATTTAGAACACACCAAAAAAAAGGGTAGCCTGGAACGTTTGCAAGAACTAAAAACGTTGGCATTTTGCAAAGTCTTCCATTACCCAACAAGTCCCATCTTGGGAAAGAGGAGCTGTTTCCAGGGGGAGCAGTCTCGATGGGCAGAGCAACAATTAGGTGCAGAGGGCCAGGGCAAAACAGGCCCAAGATTCTGGTCTTCTAAGAGCAAAGGGGGATTTGGTTACTTTTAAATCACTAAACCTAGAAGGATTGCCATTTAGCTCTTTTCCTGAACGTTAAAACTTTACAAATCTGGAGTCAGAGGCGGAATGAGATGAGATATAAGCACAAAGCGTTGTCACTTCCTGTATTGTGGTGACAAGGACGTTATTATTGCCGTCATTGTGTAATCTTAAAAGATTTTCTCATCTCCTCCTCCTTCCCCAGAGCTCTAATTTGGGAAACAAACTTCTCCAGTTCTTATCACCTAATTTTCTTAATTATTCAATTCTAAATCATTGGGTTTTAACTTAAAAGACCAACTGTCTAACGTCTCAAGATGCTATTTATGTTGGGATTTATTTGGGGAGGGAGAAGAGAATTCTGATCATCGTTATTTAAAAAGAAAAAGGTTTTGTTTAAAACTGTGGAAAAGGCAACAGGGAATAATAAGTCTTGATATAGTGCGCACATTAAATAAATATTATCTTGCTTGATCCTCACAACCTAGGAGGGGTAGGTGCTGTTATTATTCCCCATTTTACAGATGAGCAAACTGAGACAATCAGATGTTACCTGACTTGTCCAGGATCATCCAACTACTAAGGGTCGGAAATAGGATTTGAACTCCAGGTCTTCCAGCCTCCCTGCACTATACTACCTCAATGCCTCAGGCTCGGAGATTGTCTGGGGTGGTGTTTCTGAACTTTAAAAATACATTCTAAAGACATCTTGTTGAGACACATTAAAAATTTATCTAAGATTTTACGAGCTAGTTAAAACCGACTCACTTTCAAAGCTAACCTTGAAAAAGAAAAGTTTTCAGAGCAAACACCCTAAAAGCAAAGCAGAGAGCTGCCTCTGACTCACAAAAAAGCCAGATGCCACCAAAGGAGTTCGTTAAGAGGGCAACATTCTAAGACTTCATTTTATTTACTGGCTCTTTGGAGAGAATGGAGACATTTTCTACCATCCTGATGAAAAATCAGGGCTGTGTGTGTTGTTATAATGTCCCTGGGGAAAGAGGTATTGGTGCATCAATTGTCTTTATTTACAATTATATGTTAGTTATTCCACTTTATTTTCAGACACTCATTCTTCCCTTCCCCCACCCACTGAGAAGGCAAGAGAAATAAACCCCATTGGAATCATGTGTAGACATGCAAAACCATTTCCCACATTAGCCAGCTTAGGGGGTGGACAAATCAAAACAGCAGTTTAAAAACTGCTATCTATGGGGTAATACTGATGTCCAGAAGTATAGGCTAAGGTGAAGAGGTTCAGGAACATTGTAGCTGACTTAATCTTCCCCAAAAAGCAAATCTGGTAAGACCCAGTTCAATTCTTTTATATCTTGGGCCATATATCATGAGAACCATCAAAAAAGAGTTTTTTTTTAATTGCCAAGGGACCTGCTTCCCAAAACTTAAGAGACAAGATTGTTAAGTTGTCATATAAAGGCCCAAAATTTAATGCAAATTAAATACCTAAGTATAACAGCTAAAAAGGCAATTCCCCTGCCCAAACCTGCCCTGGATTCTTTTCCTTGCAGGAAAACACAGGGTGAGGTCAAGGCAGTCTGCCAAGGCTGGAGTCCCAGGCCTCCCGGCCCTGTCCATGGTCCCTAAGGCACAGGCTCTTCCACAGGAAGGGTTCCCAGCTCTTTAAGGCTGCTCTAATCACTCCATCCCTGGGGGATTCCCTCGTTCTAGAGCACTGAATAGAAATAAGCCAACACTCCCTGAACCCAACTTTCAGAGAAAAAGTCAAAGCTTTTCAGAAACCTGGGACTCCAGGGCACTTTCCCCCTAGTATCTGGCCACTGTATTTTGCTTTGTCATTCTACACTTTATTTTGTGTATTTGCAATAAGATTCTAAGCAGGGGTCCAAGGCTGCCCCAGATGACCACAGCTGCCCCAGATGACCAGAGGTTCAGAACCCCTGGGGTGAAGGGAAAAGTATAAAAGGACAGAAAAGATCCACAAAAGGACAGAGGGAAGGGAACAGGCACCTATTAAGCACCTGGTATGTGCTGGGCTAAATGCTTTATGACTGTCACCTCATCTGATCCTCTCAACAACTGTAGGAGGTGCTAGTACTCATCCCATTTTCCAGTTGAGGAAACTGAGGCAGAAAGGACTTACCCAGGTTGCATAATTAAAGATTCTGGAACCTGATTTGAACTTGGATCTTAGGACACCAGGCCCAATTCTGCCCAGCCCAGCGGCTTTAGGGGAGGCACTAATCCACAGGCCTGGAAGGGCTGCAGTGAAAGCCTGGGAAAATGATACACCCTTCAGGGACGGAGCAGTGAATGCCCTGGGCAGCCCTAATGTTCAGTGCCAGCACCACACACACCCAGGCACACCCAGGCTGCCCTGCTGGCTGCTGAGCTGGGGGAAGAGTCTGCATTTCCTCAGAACCCTCGGGTCTCTCTTATTACCCAGTTACGAGCCTGTCAAGAGTCCAGTGCCCATTTATTAATGCAATGCCATCTACAAAGTGTGCCAGGACTCCAACCACTCTCTCCAACAAAACAGACTTCTTCTCCAAGCCTCCCTTTCAGAAAACCATAAAAGCAAGCTCCAAAACCCGAGGACTATCTCTTGCACTCAATTCCCACAAAGTTTTCTCCAATCACTCTACCAAGAGCCGTTCCCCTCCTTTCCTATCCACTAGGAGGGAAGGGTCCGTGTGTCAATCCCCGGCCTGAGACAAGGAGGCCGCCCGCATCCTACAGCCCCAAACCAAAGTGGGGGGTCCAGCGCTTATCCCCCTGCTGAGCCTCCAGGTGGGCCCAGGCGGAGGCACACTGGAGAAGAGAGGGCTCATCCCAGGGACAAACACGGGGCCTGGCACATGACAGGTGCTTACTAAGTGCTGGGCCTAGGTGGGAACAGAGAGCTAAAGGGAGAAGCTGCCTCTTTCTCACTGCCAATGATGAACTGAGGAAACTCTCAGGCTCTGCTTTTGGACAAACGAGTTGCAAAGGAGCTGCCCACCGGGCAAGGCCCCTCTCCAGGCTGAAGGCTCCTCCGGGGAGACAAACACTACCCTGACAACAGTGGGGGAGCCCCCGCGGGATTCCCTGAGGTTCTAGAGGGGATCCAGCAGGGCACCTACTACTCTCGCCCTAGGCCCCTCTTCCTCACACAAACTCCTCCCAAGAGGGGCAGAGGGAGGTTCCCAGAATTGCTGACCCCCTCCTCCGAGGTCGTGGCAAACACAAAACAGCCATGGAGGCCAAATAGTGCGGGCCTCCATGGACCCGGATTGCCCCTTGGTGCAGAAGTCGGGGTCAGCAGGGACCCTGCGTCTGGGTGTTCATTTGTGTGGCTGTTTTTCTTTTCTTGCTCTTTCAAAAAAAACTTTTCCTTTTGGGGTCTGGGTTTTCTGGTTACCTCACTGAGGGAAGGAGGTGGGAGGGGGGAAGAGCATGAGCCTGGGAAAAAAAGTAAAAATGAATTCTTAAAATCTCATTGTTGTAAGGTCAGGGTCTCTGGGGAGGGAGACACCTATGGGGGCCAGGAGAGACCCCCATGAAAATCAAATTCGGAACAAAAAGGCCCATGGAACAAAAGGACTCCAGGCTTGTATGCTGAGAAAGGCCACCTTTTACATCAGCTTACTTCCCATCCCCAGATGTTCTTTTACACCGAAAAGACGATTAGTCAAGGGCTGCCCTTCCAATCGGAAAAACAAAGGCAAAGGATGAGCTCAACAAAAGCTCAGTGAGAGGAGCCCAAGCCAAGCAGCCCAGCTGCATCTTCTCAGGAAGGAAAAGGCAACAGGAGACATGAAAGGAGAAAGGTCAGGCCCCGGGCCCCACAACGCCACGTTCAAGGACCCCCAGAATGGCCTGGAGCTGGGCTCAGACAGAAGCCCCTTCAGCATTCTGGGAGGGGCTTTCCCTCTGTCAAGATTTTCTTCAGGGAATAAATCTACCTACCCCATGGAAATGCTAATGCCTGGAGCCAGGGAAGGAGCATAAAACAATAGGACCCAGAACTGTCAATGTCTGGGCTGGGTCCCTTTCACTGGGTTTTCTAATTCTTTCTTTGAATACCTTTTCCCATCCACACTCATATGTGCACATGTATACTGTGTGTGTGCACCTAGACACGTGGGCATATAAGCTTATACAAGTGCTGTGTGCACCTGTGTGTAGCAACTGTCTGTTGTACACGCAGGCCCATGTAGCTAGCCATCTGTGTGCATGTGCCTCTGATATATACTATACACATGCATTTCTTGCGCTGCACATTTGCACACTGCACAGCTGCGTAGCTATGGACATACATCTATGCCCAAGTGTGCGCTGCTCGTACACACACATGCAAAGATACATGTACAGATCCATAGCTACACAGCTGCAGTGTCCACGTGCCTGGGATCAGCAACGCCAAGCAAACTGATCTGCTGCTCCTCTGGCTCGGGTGGCTTGGGGACAAGCAGCTGGGCGACACTACTTAGTTAAGGTCCCCAGCTAAAGCGCTTCACGTGAAGCGGACCCTGCAAAGCCAACACCAGAGTCCCCCGGCAGAAGCCCCAAGAGAATAGGGCCTCCATAATCTTGCTTTGCTCTCTACAGTTTTCTTCCCTCTCTTGTCTAAAAACAAGCCGCTGACAGACACACTGACATTGACATAAAAAACAGGAAAGGGAAAAAAGGAAAGCAAAGGGGAGATCAGAGAAAGCCAAGCCTGAATGGGGCAAGGAAGAAAAAGCATCTTCTCAGCATCTTCATGAGTCCTCTGCTTCTACCTCATTAAGTGTTCATGTAAGAGCCTATCCCAGGGTTTTCTGTTTCTTTTGCTCACCTGTTAAGATTGTAACCATTTTTTTTTAAATCAATGGTTTATATGTATATTTTGTGAACACAATTTTAAGAGACCAAATACAGTATATGTACAAGCTTAATAATAAAAGCAAAGATGTCTTGCCAGGAGAGCCCTTTGATCAGAATCTAGTTGTGAGAGACAACTGTCTGACAAGATGTCTCAGTAATTAATCATCAAGATATGGGGCCCCACATTCTAGTCTCATACACACAGTGGAACAAGCCTCTCAATCAACCAACAGAAAACCCAGGCCGCAGGTGCCCTCCTTACCTTCCTCATCTGCTTCCTGTTCTAATGGCGCCCCTTCCTCTTCAAAGCTCCCAATACCTGACTCCAGTGGAGGGGGTTGGCTGTTTGGCTGACTTAGCTTGTTTCGAATAACAGCAATTTCTTTTTTTAATAACTTTGCTCGTTTACTTCTTGACCCACTGGATTTCATTGAGCACGTCAGATCCAGTTTGTCCAGTAATTCTTTTAGCTGTTCTTCCAAGGACATGTGCGCTCGGTTAGCTGGATTTAGTAACCGATCCACTAGAGTCACCAAAAACAAAGAAAAAAGAAAAAAGTTGAGGCTATTTTATTAACAATTTGTTTGCTTAACAGTGTTTGAAGTCTACATATTATTTGCTTAACACTATATATGTATGTGTGTGTATATATATATGCATATACGTGTATGTGTGTGTGTGTATATATATATATATACATATATACACACACATATATATGAAAAATAAGCATGAGAAATAATTGACCCAAAATGTTTTCCTATACCTGTTTTCATAATTAATTCTAATGTTTAACAGGAAATAGTTCAAAAGTCTCCTAACTTGCTAATCTGATGAGCAAATTTCTATTATAGCCTAAAGATGAGAAAAGCCACGTTTCCAAAGTTGTTGCATATAAATATAATCAATCAATTACACAGGCACATATAGCAAAACAAAGACTGTGTATACATGGGTACACACACTGGCAGACTGAACAAAGTTCCATCCTCAGAATAGCAGTCATGATGTCAAACAGTATCTGGCACACAAGCCAACACAGATAAAATACAAATGATTTTAAAACTCGGCTCTATTTTTTTCATTCTATAACTTGGGAAGATCATCAGATAAAAATCTTTGGCTAAACCCCCAAGTGGAATGTCGTAGCAGAGATATCTACATATAAAACAAAGCAAAAAATTAGGGCCTTGGTCTCTAAATCAAGCATGAAAAATCATGATTTGTTAGTGAATATTCCAGGCCTAAACATGAGACTATAGGGCAGCCAGCTGCCTCCGACATGCACCCTGGGACACAACAGGAAAGCAAGTATATACTGTCTTATCATATACTTTGAAATCACATTTCTTTAAAAAAAAAAAAAAAAAATCACTGCTTGTTTCATATGTGGAAATGTAAACTATCTGAAATTGTCATGAACAATTGAGTAGTTTGAAATAAAATTTGGGGTAGCGCTGAGAGCAAAACAAGTGCCCGCCAAAAAAAATCAATAAATTGGCTAAAAGTTGTTCTGTCATAATAGAATACAAAACCCCCAACCCTCAAATCAAGAAAAGATCATTGGCCTTCCTTCCCTTTAGCACCAACACTGAACAAGCTGGACTTTTCAGCCACGGCGGGTCTAAGGAATACAGGCCATGGAACGGGATAAACCCCTTCAATAAGGCACAATTCCAATCATCTTGTGATAAGGAGAGACATCTCCACCCAGAGAGTGAGAACGAGTTGCAAAGGAGCTGCCCACCGGGCAAGGCCCCTCTCCAGGCTGAAGGCTCCTCCGGGGAGACAAACACTACCCTGACAACAGTGGGGGAGCCCCCGCGGGATTCCCTGAGGTTCTAGAGGGGATCCAGCAGGGCACCTACTACTCTCGCCCTAGGCCCCTCTTCCTCACACAAACTCCTCCCAAGAGGGGCAGAGGGAGGTTCCCAGAATTGCTGACCCCCTCCTCCGAGGTCGTGGCAAACACAAAACAGACATGGAGGCCAAATAGTGCGGGCCTCCATGGACCCGGATTGCCCCTTGGTGCAGAAGTCGGGGTCAGCAGGGACCCTGCGTCTGGGTGTTCATTTGTGTGGCTGTTTTTCTTTTCTTGCTCTTACAAAAAAAACTTTTCCTTTTGGGGTCTGGGTTTTCTGGTTACCTCACTGAGGGAAGGAGGTGGGAGGGGGGAAGAGCATGAGCCTGGGAAAAAAAGTAAAAATGAATTCTTAAAATCTCATTGTTGTAAGGTCAGGGTCTCTGGGGAGGGAGACACCTATGGGGGCCAGGAGATTACAATTGGATTACAATTTTTGTTTTTTTCTCATTTTTTCCCCTTTTTAATCTGATTTTTCTTGCGCAGCAAGATTTTTATAAGAACGTAGAACATATACTGGATTTAACATATATTTTTACCAGGTTAACATATACTGGATTGCTTGTCATTTAGGGGAGGGGATGGAGGGAAAGGGGGAAAAATTGAAACACAAGATTTTACAAGGGTTAATGTTGAAAAATCATCCTTGCAGATGTTTTGGGGGGAAAAAAAAAAGCTTTAATAAATAAATAAATCACAGGCCATGGACAACCGTGACACCAGAAAAGGTTTGGCAGCTCAAGATGAAAACAGAAGCCCCTCTGGACTGTCCCTAATGTGTCACCTTGCACCCCCTGAAGGGAGGATCTGGCTACAATGAGGGAAGGGGGAATTCAAAGGGAATAGGACAAGAGAGCAGAGACCCAGGTAAGACTCATTTCCAGCCCATGGCTTTTCTAACTGAAAGGGAAAACAACCTTGTATCACTTCAAATATTCGCTAGTCCTTTTTGAGAATTTTTTTAAATCCTCTTCAGCTTATTTTATCCTTGTGCAAAACAAGTGGGTTTTAGAAATTGGCTCTGGAGGATAAGTAGTCACTGTGCATCTTCACCCTGCTTATCAGAAATCTCCTCAACTGCCACGGTGTTTTCTAAGAGGCAGGAGAAGAGATCCCACCAAGATGTCATGGCCTCCCTTGTTCCGCATCTCGTTTCCCTTGCCCAAATCACGTCCCCGACTTGGCCGTGTTGGCTCCTGCAGGGACTAAAACCTAATCTAGGGAAGGCCGAGGGTCCTCTGGACCACAAAATGTAGCTGGCATTCTGACCGCCACTGGCCAGTGTTGATAAGAGGCCTCAATTTGCCTGAGAGGGCAAATTCAATGTGCCAGCCAAGTAGGTGGGGAGCCAGGGGAGTGGGAGGTACAGAGTGGGAAGCCCTCCCAAGAAATCCCCTGCTGAGGGCTCCCCAATGCCCAGACAGCAGACATTCAAGCAGGCCAGCTTCAGATGACCCCGACACCCCAGTCCCCCATCCTACAGTGGTGGATTGACCTTTCTGCAGCTGCTGGAGGGCTGGGCCACACAGATCAGGGAGAGGCCCATCTCCAGGAGCTCAGGCCAGTGATTAGGGTAACTGGGTCACTTCCAAAGCACCTCTGCCAACCCCTGCTTCTCCCAGCAATGGCGGAGCCCCCATGGCCCTTTCTCCCCCTCACTACCCAAAAGGCCATGCTCACAGGGCCTAAACCAGGGTCTCGGGCCACCAGCCCCTAACCTCTTGCTCTCCAGGGCTATTCTTTGACCCCCAGAACCACTTCCTGTTCCAAGCTCCAGAGTCCTCCTGGGGTCTGGCTCCATCAGGCCCTAGCTGCCTCAGGACAGCATTGAGCAGCAACCCTCCCCCCTCCCTTTGCCATCAGGTCTGTCCTATCAGCCCAGGGGCAGGGAGCTGCCACCCAGGGGCTTGTGTCTGCTGCTTCCCTCCTTCGTGCCTTCCTAAGGCCTGGTGACCCAAGCTTTCTCGATTTCTCCCGGCGCCTGAAACCCAGACTCCCCCTTTCTGAAAGTCTGGCCGTCTGCTCCCTTCCCGGCCCACCTCCATTTCTCCATCTTTGAAATGGGAGTAATCACAGCCTCACCAGGCTGGGGTGAGGATCCCAAGAGATAACAACTGACCAGTTCTTAGCCCCAAGTACACAGAAGTGCTCAATCAAGCTGCTATTGTTACTGTTATTAATTCCAACTCCATTTCTGCCATTTCAGTGCTGCCTTTGGCAAAGAAAAGGAGCCCACATGGAGGGAGTCCACATGCCCATTATGGGCACCATCACACCAACAAGCTGGCTTTGCCCTCATTGTGAGCCCCCTCCCGGCAGCCCCACTGGGCTAAGCCCCCGCCTGCTCGCAGCCCCCTCAGAAGGGACTTGCCCTACCCAAGTCCCACCCCAAGCTCCGAGCCCTCCTCTTCTTCTTCCTAGGAAATGTGCTCTTCCCAAAGCCAGGGAGCCCTCCGGCGCCTGCCCACCTGCTGCCTTCTCCTGGTTACAACCCTGCCCCCCCCCCAATTTCCCTGCACTATTTCTAACCCAGGGGCTAGAATCAAATGCAGAAAGACCCAGATTCAAATCCTCCCCCTGCCACCACCTCCTAGGGTGACCCTGGGCACTCAGTTTCCTTAGGTGTCAGAGGCTGGGGACAAAGTGCTGGTCCCATGGAACACCCGGTGCTCTGTCCCTTCTCCCCGACAGATGTCCATGCTGCACATGGCCTCTGGGTTGCCTCCTTCCACATTCACTTTCTGCCCGTGCTAATGGCCACCTAATTCTCTGGCACACAGACTGCCTCTTCCCTTTCTATCTCTCCTCAGGGGTATCTATCTATCTTGGGTTATGGTCTATTGCTGCAGATTCAGATCCCAGTCAAAAGTCCCATCCTAGGCAGTCCCCATTACCAAGGAGGGCCTACTGGCCGCTGTGCAACAGCCCAGAGCTCCTGTCCTTGTTATTTCCAGCCTGGGGGATATCTAAGGGATGTGAGCCATCTTGCCAGATCTTTTCCTGGATTTTTAGTTCCTGTATATTGAAGGCTTTCTACAACTGTCCTTGCGAAACATACGTAGTGCACTAGGATTCTCCCACCCATTCCTTTTCACTGAAATGTCTCCAAGCTGACAGCACCATATGACCAAGACTGGTTTGGACTAAGAGGACCCTGCTGGTGTCCTCCCTCACATAAATCCAAGCCCTTCCATCTCCTCAGAAATTCTGACCTCTGATGTGAGTTTGCTGAAATGACATGAGGAACTTAATCTCAGTCACAACCCGGGCACATGTGCCACACAACCGCACATGCCAGGTGGCTGAAATAATCTATCATTTAAAAAGGACTATAGTTTTAAAAAATTAAAGAAAAACCCATAGAGCAAAAAGAAAAGGATGTTGTAGGTAGAAAATAAATTGATTCGAATGCCCAAACTCAGAATTCTCTAGGAACACAGGGATCACAAGCCACATTTGATTGAAAATGCCGATTCCATTGGGCCAAGTGGTTGCTCATCTGGCTTCAAGACGTCCAGCTACCAAAAGCTATAGTTTCACAAGGCAGCCGATTACATTAGGGGGAAAATGAACCCAAACACGGCCTCTCTGAAACACCCGCATGCAGCCCCTGTTCTGCTCCCTCTGGCAGAGAGAGCCCAGGTCCCCAGGACAAGCCTCTGAAAGACTATCCAAGCACTCACTCTTTTCCTCTTGGACTTTTCACCCATCCTCAAATGGCATGCCTTCCACTCACCCAACCATCCAAAGCATCCTCTACTCAACACACTTGTCTAAAGCAGAGTGCCCCAAACCACCTATGACACTGCAGGTATGGCCTGGTCCCCCCATTGTTCAGGACCCAAGGCCCAGATTATTAAGGGGCTTTCAAGAGCAGATCAAAGCACTGGCTACAATCACCAAAGCGCAAGGTCCTTCCCACTCACATGTAACGATTCTATCCAGTTCACAAGCTTAGAAAAACATTCACTGCTGACACAATTTCTTACCATCTTCCCAAGAAAAGGGCCGAGGAGGCTCCAACTGTGGCCGTTCAGGTAAGTGCATTCCAGTTTCATGATCGAAACCAACCCCTTCAGCGTCCCGCCGGGTCTGCCTTAGGACAAGCCCGCCCTGGTCTCTCAGCCGTACGGCTGCTCTATAAAATATGGTATCCTTGGCATTGTATTTCATACAATTATCTATAATGAGATGAAAATCTTCTTCAAATTCATTGAGGTCTCTGTAACCTTGGGCATCTAACCGTTTCCTCATTGTAGCAAAGTCCATGGGATGTTTAATATGATCCAAATAATCTGGAACCTGAGATGTGAGATTAAACAAAAACAAAAAGAAAATTATCTAAAACAAAAAACCAAGAAAACAAGGTAGTTTTTCTACTTAACGAAGAGTACACATATAAACCTCACATTTGCCATGAAATCAAGCAAAAGAAAATGAAAGTTAAAGCTGAATTATTTAAAGGGCATTATTATCTAAGAGAAAATAAAATCCAAATCTGTATTATTTAAAGTGCATTATTGTCAGAGAGAGAAATCAAAAAACAAGGATTTTTTTTAAGATGTACATTAACCTAAGGAATAAATCACTTTCAAATAAAGCTTGAATAAATATTAAAGATTTAAAAATAAGCAATTCAGAGAACCAAAGGGTGGAAAAACTTTGCAAAGAGAATAAAAATCCAAGCATACCATCTCCAGAAAACAAACACACACACACACACACAAACATGCACAACACGCACCCGCCATGTCCTCATATTAGAAATCAAGCAGGGAAATAACAATTTTTGGACATCCTTCCAGAAAGGACATTCAAATGAACTTTGAAACCAAGACTGAAACCACGTAAGCTGTTATACATTGAAATACAGATTGGTTAAAGTAACAGCAAGCAGGTGGCTGGGATCAGGCTGGCAGCCAAGCACACACCTCTTTCAGATTCACTGGCTGGGCAAAGATGCGCGCAGGATCTTTCTCTTGCAACTGGTCCAGGACTGACCGGAGGAGAACCGTGAATGGCGTCAACTGTAACTCCAAGGCGACTTGCTCCACCTTCACCTACACAGAGGAGCAGGAGGGTCAAGAGTGGGAACAGGCAGGCCCAACATGTAACCAGCGCACAACAGGCTTCCCCTTCGTCTGTCCCCAGTGACCAAGGAGCCTGGGCAGACGCCCACAGGGACAGGGGGAGTGGGACAAGGGCTCCCCCACCCCTTCCTGGCCACTGTCAGGAGGATGGTGCACCACCTATGAAGGACACTCATCAAGGTGCCCCAAGCCCCCGAGCCAGAACTCTGGCGGCCGTTCAGGGCCCCCCTCACCTGTTCTCGCTTCAATTTTTCCCGTTTCCGGATAAGCTCCACTAGCAGCCGTGCTCTCTCCAGATCGTGCCGCAGCCTTTGCCAATACTTCAACTTCTCCTTCAAAGCTTGGATTTCTTCGTCGTCTTCTCTCTAAAGAAGCAAATGCAAAGTTTTTGAACAAAAACACCAGGAAGAAGTCTTCTCCCCAACTGCTGCTAAAGTCTTCCTCTCACTGCCACGGGCGGCTGCAGACATGAAGGCCACAACACGATCTCCTCAAAGGAACTGTGCCACTGCTCAGCATCTCCCCAAGAGCCCTCCTACCTTGTGCACAGTCTTTAACTGCACCTTTGCTGAAGCCCCTAAAGCCAGGCCGAGCTCCCTGCCCCGACCAGCCAGGGGAGCCAGCACACACCACAGCAGCGCCCAGCTCTGCCAAAGCCTCTACAGGGTCCGGTCCTTCCTGCCTCAGCTCCCTTTGCCTTCTGGCTGCCTAGTCCACCATGCTACTCCATGGGAGATAGCAGGCAATGTTACTTTAGAAGCTACCACTGCTGGATCACTGAGAGGTCTGTCTTTTGATAGTTTCTGTCCCTGTTCCTCCTCCTTCCTTCCTAGAGGTGTCCATAAAAATATCTACTTTGGAGGATGCATGGTCTGGCCAAATCTCTCGTGACGGGACTTTATGTCCCCACATTTTTGCTTGCTTCCCTGATAACTCACTGATGCTCATTTCTGTTTTCCTCCCCCTCTTCCTGCCAAAATTGATGTTAATACCTCTCAAACCCCATCCCGCCCCCTTCTCCCAACACCCATTCATCAAAAGCCAGGCCAAGTGAATATAATTGCCCCCCCACACCCACTGGCAGAAGGGGTCCCCAGAAACAGATCTGGCTCCAAACACCAGCAGTGACATTCACCTGCCATGTGATTCTAGTGGAGACAGCCTTCTGGATGCCGCACATTAAGAAAAAAAGAAAAGAAGGCGTCTTCCCAACAACCAAAAAAGTCTACTGAGGACCTCATTCTAAAAAAGTATGGAGCACATAAAGAAATGGGCTGGAGGCGCAGCAGGTGATGCAAGTGAAATACAGCAAGTCCCGGGCATGCACACACGCACACAGTGACTATTTAAAGGGAAAACACATTTCTAACCAAATGCAAGACTGAGGCAATTAACAAAAAAGATAAAATAGATAACTCTGATTGCTTGAAACTGAAAAATTTCTGCTCAGATAACGTTAATGCACCTGGCTAAGAAGGGAAGTGGTAGGAAGGGAAGACAGAGGTTTGGCATTCAAGATATATTGTCAATTCACATGTATGTGTGTAAACATGTATGTGTGTATATGTACATACCTATATACATAACCTATACATGTAAAACAGTCATTCCCTAATAGATAAGTGGTCAAAGAAGAGGAACAAACATTTCTCAAAAGAACTGCAAAGAATTCACAACCCCCTTAAAGAAGGCTCCAAATTCCTAAAAATAAGAGAAATGTATAACCCACCCACCCCACCCCGCAATTTTACCTGGAAATGGTAGGACCTTCTGAAAGCAATTTGAAATTATGCATCTAAAAGGGAGTAAAATGCCCATACCCTTTGACCCTGCAGCTCCATTACTGGGTTTACATCCAAAGGAAGCCATCTATAAGAAAAAGTTTCCATATATTCCAAAATATAAAATAAGAGCTTTTTTTTTTTTTTTTTTTGCAATAGCAAAGAAGTGGAAACAAAGTGGCTGCCTCTCAATTGAGGAATGGCAAAACAAAGAAAATTCCATGACTATAATGGAACACCAGTGCACTATGGAAAGGACATATAGAATGGAGACAGAGGAACCTGGACATGAACCGATGCAGAGGGAGAGGAGCAGAGCCAAGAGACGACAATCACATCAATGGCAAGAACATGGACACCAACAAATCAGAAGGGCATCTAACAAAATTATCAAGGCCCAGCAGAATGAAGCCTAGAGAAGAGATTCCCAGAAAACCCTGGGGGAGAGAGGGAGATTCACACGGGTTACACAGAGCCCAGTTTTCTGGACTTTCACAACACATTGATCACTGGTACTGATTTATTTTTCCTCTCTAAAATATAATGGCTCTCCGGAAGGGAAGAAGGATACAAAGGATTCTGTGGCAACATAAAGAAATACAAGACATCAATGAAAAACATTAAAAAAATAAGAAAGGAAAATAAAGGAGGAAAGAACATCCAAGTTAAAGAATCAGAACTTCAGAAGGCGACACAAAATAAACCTAGCTTCTTTTATTGCTGAAATGTTACCTTTGGATTTTTTTAGTTAACTCTGAGATGTGAACATCCCAGGGAGGTGGAACTACAGGCAGAGACTTGAAGCCGACAGGAACCTGGAGGCAGTTGGGAGCTAGGGGCCTATGGGACACCAGAGACTGCTGTCAAGTCCTAATACAGCCTTCAGTCTTTCTCGCGGATCTCCCAGAAATTCTGATGCTTCACACTCCATCTGAAATAAGGAAGTTTCTCTCTGGGGTGTGGGAATTTCAGTTTTGTTGCAATAAATTCTAGCCATGGGCTAACACTAATCTAAACCACTTTTCAAAACCTTATTTAAATTTCTTTTCAAATTTTTCTATTCCGCATAAGGAGAGCATAAGTTTTAGAAAGGATCATGAGCTGGAGTACTGAGTAAAGTAACTGCTAAGAGCAACAGGCAATCTTCCGGTGGATGCTCAGCAGATTACAAAGCAGGCCAGCAGCCAGGTTTGGGATCAGCTGGGTTCCCAAGAAAGAGCTTTAGCAGAACAGACCAGCCACCAACAGCCCAACACCAATCACAAGGCACACCTGATACCCAAGAAGCCAAATGGAGCCCCAAGAGAAAGTCAAGATCAATCAACAGAGGAAAAGCTCCAGATCCCTGAAAAAGAAGTCAATCTATAGGAAGATGTGTACTTCCTATTGGTTACAATAATGAGATTTTTGAGCACCCTCCCTCCCCTCAAAAAAAGCAGTGGAAATTCTCAGCGACTGAGTGGAAACCCCACCAGGAACCCCAAACACAGCAGGGGCTCAGCTCAGGCAGTACTGTTTGGGCTAAAAAGACATAAAACAGCAGCAGATCCATTTCCCTCTGAGAGCTGATCCTAAAAACCCCCATAGAAAGAGGAAGTAAATGTCTCCAATCCTCCTCCAATCTTGGTGGTCACAGAATATTCATTCTATCTATTGAAGCAGTGTCGGTGGCTCCCAAACCCTCATTTGCCACAACTCATTTCTGATGCTCTGATACAGAGGCCAGCTCTGAGCGCTCACAATGACTAAGGTATGAGTCCTGGTCAGCAACTTCGAGCAAGGATGGGAAAATGTGCAAAGGAAAACCACCAAGAAGTCTGTCTCAAGGTCAGGCTGATTCCACAGCAAGGGCCCCAAAGTCAGTGCAGGGACCATTTGGTGGGGCCAACGCTAGCAGGCCTCCCTTCCTCCCACTCAGTCATCAAAAGCATAATATGGACCTGGAATCAAAAGCCCAACTGGGCACAGAGTTGGCTGCAGCCTGGAGATAGACTGTTAAGACAGCTAACCTGGGGCGGATGAGCTCTAGGGAATATTGTCCTTCAGTATGAGCACCAGGGGCCATTTGCAGTGCCTTTAACAGGCCTCTGCTATTGCCTAAAAAAAGTGAACCTTGCAGTGTTACTGTCCAGGGCTGGACAGGACTAACTGATCTGCACTCCCGGGGAACAGGATAGGAGAAGTGGCCGAACCATCCCTGTAAGTGAAGAGTACAATGTTGATCACATCTTCCAAGTCAACTATAAATGGCATAAATAGAAAAGAAACAGCTTCTGTTTCTTTGCTCTTGAACTGGAGTCCTCAGGAATCCCCCGGTGTGCATGAGGCTTCAGGACTAGCCTTCCAGAGCAGACCAGTGTCCCTCCTGGGCTGTGAGATCCATGAAGAAGGCTTCTTCTGACCTTTGGCCTGAAGAAATTCTTAACTGCACTAACCTGAGAACTCAAAGCATTGCTGGGTAACAACCCTCATAATTCTGCTATGAGCTACCTGCTAGGTTAGGAGAAGGCAGGTATAACCACCCTAATTTCCACAAATGGAAAAAAATAAAATAAAAATAAAAAGATCCAAGTATATTATGAACTTGGTCTAAGAAGTGCCGCCAATCTGGGCCTGATTTCTGTGGCGGATCACGTTCTGATCTTTCAACATGGCTTCCAATGGGGCGAAAGAGGGTTGGGGTTGAGATTACATCAGTGATTCCCATAAACGATCAACTGTGATGCACTTCGCACGTGATGCTTCGAGACAATTCTCTTAGGCTGGGGAGGGAAAATGCCATCCGCAGCCAGAGAGAGAACTATTGGAGACCGAATGTGGATGGAAGCACCTTTTGTGTTTGTCTGCTTTTTCTTTCTTGTGGTTTCTTTTCCCTTTTGATCTGTTTTTTTCTTGTACAACATGACAAATGGAAATGTTTAAAAGAACTGCACTATTATCAGATTGTTTGCTGTCTTGGGGGGCAGAGGGTTGAGGGAAGGAGGAAGGAATTAAAATTTGGAACATAAAGTCTTATAAAAATGAATGTTGAAATCTATCTTTACATTATTTGGAACTGAGGGAAAAAAAAATGATTCCCACAGGTCAACACTAGCCCAGAAGAAACAAAGGAAGTCTCTGCACTTATTAAGATTTGGACAGCGTGACGCTTTTTAAGAAGCCAAAAATAACAAGGTGAGCTCTGCAATAGGGGAATGTTGTCTTGCCAGTTGAACCTCAATGTTCCCACATAATTAAGCCCGGTCTCCTCCTCAGAGGTTAATGGGCACAACAACCAGAAAGGTGAGCAGCAGGTAAAGCGCTCTCCCATCCAAGCCCCTCCCCCTCTCCTGCACTAGTCAGTCCAAGCGTCCTGAACGGAGGGAGGGAGATGGGCACTGCTGTGTATGACCGGTGGATTAAGCTGAAGCCTCCGTAAACCTGGACATGACCTGGCCAAGAATTGCAACAACTCCATTCACTCGGTATTGCTTATCCTTTCACAGCCAAGACTAATAAGCTGTTTCCTTCACTCCTCCAAACACGCCCTGTGCCACATGAGAGGTGGAGGCCACAAAAATGAAGTAGAACGAGGCCCTGCCCCGACTAGCAGAACTACCCAAAGCAAACAGCCCTGAATGCCGACCAAAGGCACAAGACTCCAAAAGCAGACCGCGGCATTAAAGGCTTCAGGGACGCTGCCCAAAGCTGGGAAGCCACAGCAGACTGAGGAGGAGGCGACTCTGAGAAAGGACTGGAATGGGGCCTCAGCAGCCTCCTCTGCCCAAGGACCGACCACGACCGGGCAAGGGGACGACAACTGGCTCTCAGTCAAGCGGGGCCTCCGGGCCGGGGCCAGGCAGGGGGAAGGGAGTGAGTGCGAATGGTCAGCTGTCACCATGCATGGTGGAGGGGCCAGAGGAGAGGGGAAAGCCTCCATGAGCTAGCTTCAGGGCTGTCTTCAGTCCTAAGGTGACATGAGCAGACCCACAGGAGAGAGATGGGGAGGTCAAGACCAAGCCCAGAGGCCCATTCCAGTCCCTACACTCTCACCTTGGCTGTCCTCCCCCAAACTCTCGTTTCTGTGTCCAGGACTCCAAGATCCACAGACACAGCTGCTGCCGGTCATCACTAGCCTGGCCTCCCCAGCTCTAGTATCTGTGTCAGGCTGACTCGCTCACCCCCCAAAGCCCAAGCCCAGAGACCCCCAGCACGGCCTCAAGCAGCCTGGCGCTGCAGTCTGAGCCACTTCTCACCCCTGGCACAGCCTCTGGGCACATCAGGGCCTGGGTTCTGAGGTCCCTCCCTTGCCCGCCCACCCAATGAAGTCTCACCAAGTCATTCTTCTGCTCAAAAGTAAGCAGACTGAGGAGCCCACCAAGGTACTCCCCAGTCCAGCTCGGCTCCTCTCTCTCCTTCGTGCTCTCATTCACAGCGCCAGCTTCCTGGCTAATGCTCTGCATCCACTTCCATGAACTCAGAGAAACCACCCCCCCTCCCCCAATCTCTTCACCTTCATTCCTCAGATGCCTCCTTCCTTATTAGAATCACTGCTTTCTTTCAAGGCTTATCCTACATCACACATCTTCCAGGTTGTCTGCCTTGGACCCTTCCTTCCCCTAACTTAAAACTACTATCTCAACAGAACACAGCAAGGTTTGCTGAATTGAATTAAGAGGATTTTTGATCATGAAGTTCTGTCCCAGGGCCTCTAAATTACTCCGGATTGTTGCTTCCAAAAAGTGACAAAAATCACAGCCTTCATGTCAGACAGACAGACCTGAACATTATCATCAAGGACTGGAGTCTGACTCCTAACCCTGACTCATTTTTTTCCTCCAGAAAAACAAAATAAAGATTAACCATGATGCTCCCCTGCACAGATAGGACTTCAAGGCAAATTAAAAAATGATAAGTTATTTAATTCAACTAAACATTTCATATCAAAAGAGAATTAAAATCTGAATCTAATAATGTTCTTTGTAAAGGGGGGAAAAAAGTGAACCAAATATAAAAAGCCTGTATATTCAAGAATGACACAAACTAGAACACACACACCCCACCAGCACCACCACTTTCTTCCATGCTGGTCACAAAACAGAACAAGGCCCAAGATCAAGAGCCACAGAGCTGCAACCAGCGGAGGCTAGGTCATGTAATGGGACCCTCTTGGTTTTCAGATGAAGACACTGGCACAAACAACTCCAGTACCTCCCTTTCTAACTTCCAGGCCTCAACATAAACCCAGTGTTTGGCTCTTAGAGCCTCCCAAGCTGGACCCTTCCGACCCTCCCAGCCTCCTTTCTCCTTCCTTCTCATGTCACCTCTGTGAAGAGACAAGAGCTCACTGGCTGATGTCTGTCTCAGCTCCCATCCCGCCTCATCCAGGAAACTGCTCCCATTCCCACAGCCGGGGCCACCAGGGCCTCCCCTCAGGGATGACAATTGTCTGTCCAGACCTTAGGACGGGGAGTTCTTTGATGACAGGGGCTGGTTTCACCCTTCTTTATGTGTTCAGCATTTAGCACAGCCCCTGGTACAAAGCAAGTGCTTAATTAAAGTAGGTTGACTGAATGAAGTAGTTTGACCCAGGTTATGCAGGGGGGGGGGGGGTTCAAATCCTCTGCCGCCCTGCCCAGGTGAGTTCATCATTCATCGCCTCATCCCACTCCCAGAAGGCTCTTCCCTGCTCAGTACTATTGCCATTCTAATGCAGCAGTCCACTTGTCTTTGCCCTTAAGGCCCTCCTGGTGTGGTGTGGTCCTGTCCGTCCTTTCTGGCCTTGCTTCTTAATAACAACTTCAGTTCCCCAAAATGGCCCCAGCCCCTGGAGGCCTCCTGCTGCCACCCCTCCATTTTTTCAAAAGGCCCTGCCCTGCCACCTTCCCCAGGAAGCCAGGCCAAAGCCCCAAGAGTGCTCCACGACATCACAGAGCCCTCGGTACCGGTGCCTATCACCAAAATCTGTGTTTTTCTGTCTCCCCAAACCGTAACCTTCTGATGGGCAGAAAACTATGTCCTCGTAAAACCGGTCTTCCTCAGCCCACACGGCTAATGTTACATGGAAAACCTTTCTAAAGACAGACCTACCCAAAAATGAAGTAAGTAGCAAGGCTGCCATCACCACCAACCCTCAAGCAGGAGGATGGCAACCTCAGGCCTGTCAGGAGGCGAGGGTCTCCGCTCCTGCTCGCATGTTTCCCCATCACCCTCTTATGGCTGAAGGCCCCTCCAACTCAGGAAGCCTCCACTCAGCTCAAGCTAACCTGACCTAGCTGCCTGAAATCCAGGACCGTGGGTGAGCTCCTACAAGTGGCCAGGCAGGGAAAGGGAGGCCGGCTCTAGGCCTCTGGGTCACCTAGGAGCAGCAATCCAGTCACCCTGCCCCGGCTTCCGCCCTTTGGTGATGGCAGGAGCTGCTCACATCAACTCACCAAGTCACTGCCTGGGCATCCTGGCAAACAGGGGCTACCTAAGCACAGGCCAAACTTGCCAACTTCACAGTCAAGGACCTGATGTGATGCAGTTTCAGGCAGCGTTTTTTATGTTCTTACGACTTATTTCCAACTACAGTAGAAAAAGGAACACCTTTGCAATTTTATTCTTAAAAAACAGACAAAGCAAATCCTCCTGAAGTGAGTGGTCAACTTTGTCTCCATTTTCCACAGAACCTCTGGGTAGGGATTTTGCCTTCAGGTTTGCCATTTTGATATTCCTTTATTATCCAAAGGTCATGGAAATACCAGCTATTAAAATCCTCCCTTGCAAAGGGTAAAGGCTGACTGTTTCCCTCTATTATGTCACTCAAAAGACCATAAAGGAACATAAAAAGAAAACCCATTACAGCCTCATTTCACAAATGAGGAAACTGAGCAAAGAAAAAGCCACCAAATAAGCCTATCTTGGCTTGGCTCCTCCTCTCCACAGCGGTTCTCACCAGGCCCCAAAAAACAGGCCTTCCCCCACTTCAAGCCTCCTTTCCCTCCTTGCTTTTATCTTCAAACTCTTCCTCCTCCTTGGCTCAGGCCCGTACCATCCCAATGAAGTTATGGCGTGCTAGCAGCTACTCACAAATTCCCAAAGTGACAGGAATAGTTTTAAATGCTTTCTAATCCAGTTTCATTCCCTGTTCCTGGGGGACCTCGACTGACTTCAAACATCTTAAAGCATTTTAATAATTATCAGTTCCATTTCTAAGGAAGACAAAACAGATCTACTGGATTCACTTCCCGTTCCATCTCCACAGGAGATGAGGAAGACTTGGGGGTCAGCCCAAGCCTGTGTTCTGCCATGTCCAGGATTCCTGAGGCATCTACCTGCCAGGGCTGCTGTGAGTAACAGCTGATGAGAAAATGCACAGAAAGCCCCCTGGGAACTTTCTGGTGATCTGAAAATACCCACATCATGATGAATGCATCTTGCTGCCAAAGCCTTAATACAGCTTGGAAAAATTATCATCCAATTTTTTTTTTAAATCTAGTTTTAACTTGTAATTATTTCTTTAATATTAAAAAAAAAAATCAGCCACAGTGTAAAATGGGCTAAGTGAGAGGCACATATTTATATGTAAGAATTAGATATACACAAGTGATGAGAGCAAAGGCAAGATTATATGTAAGGAGCCATTCTTGATTAGTGCTCCAATTTAGGACCGGAAGGAGAATGACAATTTTTTAAAAGGCAACAAATTAAAATGTAAGCCCAATAAGGGCTTTCACTTTAATGACTGAAGCATTTTTTAAATTAGCTAGCATTTATACAGTGCTTTAGATTTACAAAGCACTTCCATCTGTTATATTTAATCAAAATTTATCTGATTGGCACACTGGTTAAAAAAAAAAAAAATGCCCCTGAATACATCTAGAAATTCAAACTGACATCTAGATCTCAAAAACACTTAAAATGCATCATCCCCAGCTTGCAAACAGACCAGGATCTAAGATCCAATAAAAGGACTGTTGAGACCAGAATATACACACCACCCCCATCTCTATTTTCTAAATCTAGAGAGAACCAAGGTTTACAAAGTCCCTTCCTCACAATAAAGGGTCTTGAGAGAAAGTAAACAGTCAGGAAAAACTGATCTCAAATCTCCCCTCTGACACTTCCTAAGGCCAGGATGATGGGTCATTTCACTTCTCTATGCCGTGGGGAACTAGCCCATACTGAGGAGCTCGTAGTCTTCAGGATGCCTCACACTCATCCCGTGGCAGACATGGCACAAGAATTATTGTCCAGATTCTAAATGAGGAAATGGGACTTGGGGTCCCATTTTTTTTTTGAAGTGACTGATTGGCTCCTAGACCCATGGCTCAGACGGGCCATGTTCCCAAGGCCACGAAGCCTCACTGTTACTGTGTGCTGACAGATCTGAAGGCTGATTAAAATTACCCTCTGATGGGCATATTGGGCACGCCAGGGGCACACATGCCAGTGAAAATAACAAGAACAAATGTCCCACTAAAAAGAGGCTTCCAGATGTAGGAAAGAAAGTGCCAACAGAACCTTCAAAACAGGGTCTTGGGCCCTTGAAACCAGGGAAGTCACTAAAGAGGAAGAGGAAAGGGAATGGAAAGCACAGGGGCATAAAAATCGAGAAAGGGGTGACTAATTGAGGAACATCATGGCCTTTCAGTTCATTTAGAACTAATCCCCTCTTTGGCCCCTCAATAAAGCCAGGGACGTGTAAACAGCAAGCTGTCAGGAATGCAATGAGATGGATGATGAGGGCAGGACCACGCCTGACAGCATCCCAAGGGCCAGGGCAAAGGAGGAAGCATCAGCAAAGTCCATGTGGAGGAGTCAGCCCAGAAGAGTTCTGACCACTCTCCTGAAAGCTCTGACCAACAGGATCTGCCTCTGCCTCATCTAACAGCTTCAACTAAAAACCAGCCCCGGTCTCCTGGTGTGCTGGTTGGCTGCTTTTGGGGAAGGAGCACAGAAACAGACTTGGGCCCTCTATCTTCATGATGACAAAGCCCTACACTTTCTGAGCAGGTGCAGGAGGGGCCTCAGAGCTTGGGTCCTTCTTAGCCAGCCCAGAGAAGGAAGGCAGAGAGTCTACCAATCCATAAATGCAAGGGTTATCACCCTTTCTTTCCTTGTCCCCCATCTCTGACCTCCTG
The DNA here is from genome assembly GCA_023553655.1 of Myrmecobius fasciatus. Lineage (NCBI taxonomy): Eukaryota > Metazoa > Chordata > Mammalia > Dasyuromorphia > Myrmecobiidae > Myrmecobius > Myrmecobius fasciatus. The sequence continues at coordinate 120,689 of JAJPUD010005202.1, forward strand.
GCAGGAAAACTCATTAAGAAGCTGGCAGAGGTGGGGCAAAGAGACAATTTAATCTAAGAATCCACTGAATAGGGAGAAACAGCAAGCCAGTTATACCAGGTCCTTAGCTGGCTGGCACACCAACTGACCAAAACATTTCCGAAATTTTAACAAGCTCAGGTGTTAGCACAGAGAAAACTGTCCCATGCTAGTCTAAAGATCAATGTGCTTCACTGCAGCGCTGGCAGGCAGATTATCACAGTCATTACCCATCCAAGGCTTCCACCAAGATTCCTTTGTAACTGAATTTTAGATAAATGCAGAAATGAGGGAGAAATTCAACTCCCAATTTCCCACATTTTAAAAAGTCAACCCAAGGCCACCCCTAACTTGAACACTCAGTTTACTCTTAAGGTTCTGTTTGAGTTGGCCTTTTTTGGGGGGGAGTGGTAATGGGATAGAAGACATTTACAAACTGATGGACTTGAATTTTCATTTTCTTTTAATTGAAAAAAGAAGTGCCACATACCTGTTGTGTGTTTCTTTGGGACTGTGAACTGGACTGCAGCCTCCGCAACAAGGGCACGCCGTTCCTAGACAGTCTTTTTAGTAACCAGTAACTGTGAGCTCTCTCAACAAACTGCTTCTTCCGCTGAACGGCCACCTGAGTCATAATCTTATTTAATCTAAAATATGGAAAAACTCAAAGTTTAATTTTTGAAGCAACACATTAAAGAGATGCTTTTGATTATGGAAATCAGGAAAAATCTTGTGATAACTGTGTTAATCTTCCATTTTTATTTCAAAACTACTTAAAACCAAGCAACCAATGATATCTTTTCCCCATCCTAATTACCACCACATGTATGAATACTGCTTGAACGATTCATGAATTTAAATCACGAACTGAATAAACCTATAACTTAACCTAAAAATCTCTCCAATTAAACCATCTAAAATTTTTAAATGATTTTAAGCAATGTTAAAACCTAAGCCCTCTACAACTTTTTTTCATCTTTTTCACTCTTCTTTAAACAAGATGAACTTAAATATAAAATAATGCCTTTCTGTGCTAAAGAATTATTTTAAATTCTCTATACTCACATTAATAAAAGAAACAAACACTTAATTTACTGAAAAATGCAGCTTTTGAAAAAGTACTGTTGGGTCTATCAAGTATTTTGAAATGAATGGATTTTCTTCATCCAAAGAAAACAGTTAAATGCATTTAGAACTCATGAAATGAGCCTTTTAAAAAAATCTAAAAACTGATTTGCAAGAAAAATGAAAGCCTTGAAATAGAAGATAAACACAAGTTTTCCTCCTCTTCCACTTGTGGGGATCCTGGATGCTGAAGAAGTGGTTACTCTATCTGGTTCGTATAAGCATGGTGTAGAACTAAGTACTTTGTAAGTACATACCAACCACGCTAGAGTTTTCATTTTTCCTTTCTTACCCACAGAAAATGAAGTCTTTTAGAGATGGGAGCTGGGGAGCTCCAGGTCCCGAACAGCCTATCTGTGTGGATATCTGCACACAAGTACACATGTAATCTTCGACTTTTATAAAGTCATACAAAGAACCAAAAGAGCAACTCGAGTTCACCTTCATGTGCTCCACAGAACACTGCTGTGCCACGCAACTCTTTTGTTTCTCCAACCAGACATGTTTATTGGCAATTTACTTTCCCAAGATCCCTTTTCTTCCCTCAAACATTGCTCAATCCAAGGCTGCTCAGCAGGTGGGGCAGTGCAAAGGGACCCTAAAGTCAAACTTGGGTACAAACTCCACATCCTGGCCATGAACAAGACCTCTGAACACTCCAAGACTCTAGGACTGGACACACTGCAGAGAATGTGCCCCGCTGCAGGGGAGGGACTTGCCTTACCTGGGAGTTCCCCCTACCAGATGATATCACACAGGAGCAGAAGCTCTCTTCTTACAACAGGTAGTTCAAGAATTATTTTTGATACAATTCCTCCTCAAAGAAATAACTCCACAAGCTAGAATGAGTGAGTCAGATTCCCCGAAAAAGGCCTGCCTAACCTGATCACAAAGGCCTCCTTGGGCAGGCACAGTGCCCAGTCCTTTCCCACCATCCCACCGTGCTTAGGGAAGTGCCAAGAATATAAATAGCAGTTTCCTCAAAGGCAGGAGATACTTCAATGTGATCACAGTTGTTGACTTTCTTGTACAAAGTGAAGTCTTTTTAAAACACAAGCTTTTCCTAATGAAAACCCAAATTTCCTAGATAACCCCCTACTCCTGATTAATACTCAAATATTGTATTTCAATAAGGGAGAGGGAAGACCTACGGAAAAGCAGAAGTGAGAATTATAAATATTTCAGTTCAGAAACTTAAGGCAGCTTCTAAATTATTCATGGGAGACAAAAGACAATCGGAACAAAGAAAGCAAATAAAAATGATTGTCACTGTCTTTTGAACGCACAGCTCTATAAAAGGCCAAGCCCCATTTGGGGAGGATGCAGGCCCAGGTCTCTCTTTGCTCCTTCCTCACAGGGCCTACTGCACAAGAGATGGAAAGTGAAGCTCACGGCTCAAAATCCAAAGCTTCCCCAATCCCCAGTGTTCCCAGGCTGGAGCATTCACTGGCAATTGTTTACTTCTAGTGCAAAGGACTTTTATTAAGGTGAGTGCAGAGAATTTAAAATAATTCTTTAGCACGAAAGGCATTGTTTTATATTTGATTTAAGTTCATCTTGTTTGAAGAAGAGTGAAATGGATTGACTGTGGAGGCAAGTCAACTCCACTCTGGAACCTTGGTATTCAAAATGGGGCTAAGTTTTTCAAAGGCTTCTGGAAGGGTGAGCACTTTCTAAATCTTAAGGCTTCTATAAAAGTGATTATGAAGTTAATCATTACGCTCTAATTGCATGCTAACTCATACATTAGTCAACAGTATTAGGTGGACTTGGATCTCCCCTATGGAAGGCCAGGGAAATGCAAACACGTGTGGCAATTCAAACACTCTCCCTTTGGTAACTAAAATTCTAAGAACGAACTTTGGCAACCCAGATACAAACACTCTTTTGCCAGCACTTCTCAATACCTTTATTAGGTATAAAGCACAAATTCATTTATATACATACTATATCTCCTTCTTCTCACAAAGAGTTAGAGTGGATTTCTGTCAGAGCTCCATTTCATAAATCTTGCTTGACACCTGAATATCTGACACCGCTCTCTTCCTTACCCCAACACAGATGACCCTCAGACTTAAAAAACACTGGGAAGGAAAGGCTAAGACACAAGCCTCTGCAAGAGACACCCCTGGTTTCCTAAGTGAGCCTGCTAGGACGGCCTGCTGGCGGATCAAAGGAGGCCAGAACAACGAAGCACAAGTCACTCACTCACCCTGACAGAAAACCATCTGCATCATCAACTTAAGTCAAGAAATTGAGAGAATGGAAACACTTGTACTTAGCAAATTATACTATCTGGACATTCACTATATTTAATTTCCTTTTGTGTGTATTACATAATTATGCTTTCTGATTTCCTCACAAGCATTTATCACCACAACCCATTGGGCAGAGAGATGAAAAATAAAGCTCAGAGCCTCAAGGTACTATCACCTAGAGTCCTTGCCTAACATATATTCCATCTGTGTGCACCTTAAACCAGGACCTTCTAGAAGAAGACACCAAGCTCTGTGGCCATTTCTGGATTCTGCAGGCCCAGGACTCAAGTGTTCCCATAATCCTCTGACCTTACAGCTTCACCAGCTTGCTAGTTCCCAATCCTCATTGCACAGCAATCTTCCAGAGGAACAACTTTGACTACCTCATCCCCTCACTCAAGATATTCAGTGATTCCCCAATCACCAATGAAATAATGTACCGACTCTAGCCTTTAAGCAATCTTTCTCCAAGGTGGTCAGCGGCCAAACTTAATCACCTTTTCCAGACATCCAGGATTATTAACAGGTGCTCCTTAGGTCTTCCTCAGCTCTTTTACCTTCATGCAGGGGACAAGACTTCCCTGGCAACCACAAGGCATACCTGGCCCCACCTTTCCCTGTATTGAACGCTAGTCTCTGTATCCAAGGTCAAGTTCAGGTTCCATCTCCTCTCTGAAATCCTCCCTGATCCCTTCAGCTCAAAGTGGCCTCTCATTTTTCCCAGAATATACAACTTTTAACCTTTAATTTAATAGACTTTCCATGTTCTCTTTTATGTTCTCCTGTATTTGTTGATGTTTAAGGTCATAAGATTTTTTTTAAATTTACCAAAAAAAAAAAAAAGAGAGAGAGAGACAGAGAGAGAGAGAGAGAGAGAGAGAGAGAGAGAGAGAGAGAGACTGCCAGAGGCCCTGGAAAGGAGATCAGATCTCTCTCCAAAACCTTGCTGGGACACTCACTTCCCTCATCTGTGAGAGGTGGGTACAAGGACTGCCTCTGGATTTCTCTCCCACAAGGCAGCTGTGAGGCTCAAATAAGATTTGCAAAATGTGACATGTAAATGTCAGGGAGGATCCTCTAAAAGGCTAATTCCGGCATTCAAACCCCAGGTTTCCCTAGAGTGCATGGGCGTGGCTCCACCAGCAGGGCCCACCCACCCCCCCAGCTTTCCTGGTTCAGCCCCGATCCCTGTTGGGGAACAAGCAGGCACTCAACATTGAACTGCTAAATTTACTTGTAAATCAGGATGTCCAAAACTTCAGTTCAAGCAACAAGAACCTGCCTTCCTCAGGAGCATCAGCTCTTTCATGCATCTCCCAAACCCCATGTAGAACCAAGAGAAAGCAAGCTGAAAGCAAGAACCATCAGAAGAGGAAGTCAAACCCGCACGGGGAAGCCCAGAGACAGCCAACTCCCTAACCAGTCAAACCGCTTTTGAAACGAAAGGCAGCCCGCCTGTTTCTCGACAGCAAAGTCAAGAGCGGGCTATTCAGCACACACTAAAGCAACTGGTGCTGACCAGTCACTTCATCTGTCACCAAGCTGCACACCAAATACTCATCCTACTGTCTCAGTCCTATCATACCCCAGGAGGTTACTGAGGGCACAATCTGGGCTTCCCTTGGCCTTCCCACCCTGGGCTAGCCTGAGACAGCCCTTCTTTACACGATGGAATAATTGTAGAGCCTCCTTACCCCACAGAGCTACTTTATGAACCTCAAAAGGCTGTCTACCTGAATTTCACCATCAGCAGCATTACTCGATGCAGTATTAGCTGTTAATAACAAAAAACTACCAAATCCCCCAAGGGTTTTGACTGGTACTACCTGTTTTATGAAGTGTCCCCGGTGATCCTGCTGGGGGCAATCCGGCCTGTGCTGCTCTTGGCTCATCACTGCCTCCCCTTCCTTCCAGGTTGGAATCCTCCCCCTCGCCCCCCCAGGGGGTCCTATGGTGACTCCCTCCAAAGTAGGAGGCCTTGCTGTGTCAGGTGGTGTAGGTGTCTCATTAGACAGGGTGCTCCCAGAGGCCTTTCTTTATATCCTCAGCACTTAACTCAATGTCTAACACATAGCAGGTGTTTAACAAGTGCTTGTTGACTTAACTTGAAAGTAATGACACACATGAAAAAACATGGAAAGATACCCACAATTATGCAAATGATAATGGAAACAAATCCAGAAAAATATGACTGAGTCTCAATTGGTGCGGATAGTAGCAGTAGCCACCCATATTCTAATTCCCAGTTATAAATCAAAGTTATAATTATGTGAAACATGGCAATAATGAGTTGCAGCCCAAAGGAAATAAAAGCATTTGAATTCAAATAAGAGACCATTTCACGATGAGCTAAGGGGCATTTTTTCAACCTGAAGACTAAATCTGGAGGGCTCTCTATCTTTATTTTGTTTTGCTCACAGGGGCGGCCACAAATTTTTGGTCATTCTGTTTACACATTACAGCTAAAACACGTCCTAAACTGCTTTTATACAACAGCAATCCCTTCACCGGTTCAGAAGCCCAGTTTACAACTGGGTCCAAACTCAGCTGCTCTGCCATCAATAGCTCTACTAGGCCGCCTCCGGTCTGTGTGACCTTAGGACGAGGGCAGTTCTCCTCTGGGCCTTGACTATCTATCTCTAAGGTGCCTTCTAAGTCTGAAGCCTAAACCAGAAAACTGAAGACCACTTGGGGTCCATTCATAAAGAAACAAAAGCTACGAGGAAAGGAGAGGAGCTTGGGAAGACGTATGAACATATATAGTGAAGTGAGCAGAACAAGGTAAACATAAACCACTTAAACAAAAACCACACTCAAACTGCTGAACTCAGATTAAATGATACACCAATCATGGCCCCAGCAAGAGATGGAGGTTCACTCCAAGCAAGAACAGCCAAGTACACTGTCAGACCTGGCCCTTGCATGTGTCTATCACTTTTGCTTAATTCTTTATCGTAAGGGGATAGATCATAAGAAATCACGGGTGTAAGCACACACCAAAAAAGAAAGGGATTTTTAAAATTAACCACGTGAACTATGAATATCTATAAGTCTTTAGCATAATTTTTATAGTAACCAAATCATTCTGAACAATATAATTTGATCAACACACTATTCAAAGTTCTACTAAATCCCAAGTTTCTAAGAAGTTTCTTTCATGGAACAGACACCCTATAAAGTGCATCACACACCTGCCTCACTCATCAAAACTTCCAAGACCGGAGGTCTTTGTAGGGGAATCCCACTCTCCACCACTCGCAGGACCTGGGTCTCCATAAAGAGATCTTAACATCCAATCTTGGCCAATTATCCTCCTCTGTCACCACAGCTAAAATGCTGACCATTTCCTGGGGGTCAGGCTCTGGCAGCCAACTCTCTGGACTTAGCTCAGTTGCCAGAGTCCATTCTGGGGCCCCACAGTCCCAGCCCTTTGCTCACTCTGCCAGCAGAGCTTTCAGGGAAGGCTCAGAGCCACGTGAAGAAAGGGTAGTTATGCACACACATGTACACCATAGCAAAACTCCCGAGCACACAGCTGGGAAATAAAGTGACAAAATTTCAAAGTTTTCCTGGTCCGTGAACGATCAAACTCCTAACTCTACTTTAGAATGGAAATTTTAAAAAGCCTCCTGACCTACAGAAAAGCCTTTGGCTAATGCGCCGAGGCCATTCCCAGCTGGTGCCCAGCACTATTTTTATTTCTTCGAATCCTCTACCCAAACAAATCTGCTCACCAGATGTTCTTGATTCAACCCCAACAGGAGGAAATTCCTGGATGAAGACAACCACTCTGCAGGATGTGGATTCCAGCCCCTTGTGGTGAAGTTTCTCAGCTGCAGCCAAGGTTCAGGGGCTTTCTCCACCTCAGGCAATCACCTCCAAGCCCAAGACGTCTTGCCCTGACCAGATGCCAACAAGTGGAACTCCTGGCCCTGCAGTGAGGCAGCAATTCTGTCCATTTCCTACCCGAAGACATCAGATACCTTCACTACTCATATATATGACAACAGCAAACAGGCCCAAATTTAGCGGCTTCGAATAGGGACTAATCCATCCAAGCAAATGACATGCAATCCCTCTTTACATGCTGCTGCAAAAAAATTCCCCTTTTTTAAAGAACTACGGCTTAGCCGAGGTGGAAAAAACTGGGAAGGAAAAACTACTAAGCCCAAGAGAAGGCATCAAGCAGGGTAATTTTGCCCAAAATATCCCCTAAGGTGACTGAATTTCTACTTTGTTGCCTGAAACAAGAGATGCTTTGAGTTAACAAGCATCCTTTTCTCAAAATATCCCTCTGGGGGCAAAGAAGCCACAGGGTCAAACACAATGTGACATCAACTCAAGCAGGTTGCTTTTTATCTAATATTCAACCTAAAGCCTGCTGTAGCAACAAATCAAGAGCTGTGACTTGAGGAGAAAGGAGAGCAAGAATTTGGGACTATGAGGAAGGGGGTGAGGAGAAGGATCCATGGACAGTTGATGATGGCAGCACTAAGATCATATGAAGAGGAGGAGCAAGAGTCAGCCCTGGTGCCCAAAGGAGAGTAGTTCCACCTCTATCTTCTCTTCCATCCCTTTTCTAGGACCACCCACTCACTCTCTTGGCTACACCAAGGAAGCAAGGTGGGCTGATGTAGGAACCTAGCTTCGAGTTACTGATTAAGCACTTCCCATGTTCCACTCCCATGCTACCCACAAGCAAGCTAAAGAGTAGCAAGGATACTACCTACAAGGAGTTCACTCCCATGGAAGAAACAATACACACACAAGAGAGATATATCTAAAAGACACATCACTGCCACTTACAACACTGTCTCCATAGGGAAAATGGCTTCCAAGTTTCAAAAAGAATTACAAGGGAACTTTTGGAACCAGGTCTGTCTGAAAAATGGAGCTCTCTCCCTGTAGTTGTATTAGCACTAGACTTCCCAGAATGTAATACCTCAGGTTGAGCCAGAGGCACCATTGACACAGTGCATTTTATCCATAAAGCGGGAGAGCCATTTTTATTTCTGAGTAAAAATATCAATGTTTTTGCATCAACTGTCATGACTGATCGTGGTGCTAATTTAACTAAAGCTAACAGCTCTTCATTTTTAAAGCCCTATTTGAAGGACCACCAGAATAAAAAAACAGATCCTTTGTATCTGCAGTCACTATTTCAGAAAATTACCCACTGCTTCTGCTGGCGGCTCTGACACCCAGCAGAAGGCGTCTGAGCAGCAGCAGGCCCGGCCGGCAGGCACTTCCCAAGGCGATAAGGACACCTTCCCTTTCTTTACACGCCTGTCATCTGACACCCAAAGCAGTGGAGGGCCCTGGCTCCACATCTCATCTGCTACATGAAAAGGCAGATGCTCCAGTAATCTTGACAAAGGACGTCTGCGCCTGACACCCAGAGCACATGACGTCAGGCCTGGAACAAACAGTCTTTCCCTCTGTCTCCCCGGGAAGGCCCCCGTTCCTCAGCTCACACTCACCCCTTTTCCATCCACCCCCATAGCTCCTTTCTCCTGCCCACCCACTCTGCCCCCCATCCCACAATGCTTTCCATGTCCCCTTCGGAAGCACATAGGGGAGTGGGGGCTGGAGAAAGGTGCTGAAGGAAGGCAACGGCACAGGGTCAAAGGCTGGGAACAGATGGGGATCAATAAGAGGCTCCAAGCCGGCTACCTGCAGAGAGAAGGCTGGGCTAAGGGAACCGCCTCCCCAGGAGCAGGTCTCCCCAAATGCACCATCCCTGGTGGTACTTGCCCACTCCAGCCCAGAACAGTCCCAGCTCCTCAGCTGAGGGCTCTACTGGCAGCCCGGGTGGCCCTGGGCTCTTGTCTCTCCTGACAAGCAGCAGGTGATACCCACCCCTGTCCAATCCCCGAAAAACCACATCTGGCAGTATGCCCTAAGAGAGATGGGGCAATGACAGAGGTGACCCTCAGTTACTGGGGCAGCATTGGGCCCGGCCCTCAGGATGACTCTGGGGGCCAGGGACAACCATGCAAACTCCAGGGCATATGCCCCAAGTCCACCCCAAATCAGAGTCCTCCTACCTACTTCCAAAGCAAAATCCCCAGAACACAAGGACCAGACGCCTGGCCCCTTGCAGGCTCCTGAGCCTCAACACCAACAGGGAGGGACTCCCCGTGCTCCCAGAGGCCTGTGCCGGGTCCTGGAACCTGGGCCAAAAACCAGCTACACCAACAAGGAAACCAGCTTGGGGCAATAACCACCTGTTCCTCCCAATCAAGAAAAGACAAAGAGCAGGCACTTTGAGAACTTCATGCTCACAGAACCTCAGAGTTACCACTGAGACAGCGTTCTGTCTCGGGAAAGATTTCTATTAATGGTCAAGGACAGACCATCACCTGGACCAAGGGCCATGAGAATGTCCATGTGGACATGGCAGCTCACAGCCCAGAGATGGGGCTTTCCTCGGAGAAGTCCCTGGAGCAAGCACAGACACTTCTGCAGAGACCCCACGTGATCTCCTCAAACCCTCGCCCCAGCCCACTGGCAGAGGACCCTTGCCCTGCCACTTTTCCTCATGGAGAGCCTGTGGCGCAGACAGCTCAAGTGACCAGCTCCATGTCCAGCAGCAGGAGTTCCACCCCTGCCCTCTCACTCAGTGCCAGTCCCTCTCGGTGACACTAGGCTGGCTCTCTTGTCCTGGAAGTCCTGAGGAACTTCCCCTCAAGAAGTGATTACCACCACAGATCTACCTGTCCTCCTCCGACCTCTCTGCTGACCTCCAATCCCACCTCCCCAATTGCCTTTCAGACATCTTAAACTCAGTCCCGATTTGAAGCCCTACACCACCCGCCTCCCGACCACTGCTGGGGACTTCCCCATCCTCCTCCATCTTTCCTTTCTTATCCCCAACCTCACCTTTGTGACATCTCCCTAACAGGCTCCCTCCTCTTCCTTCCTGCCACCACTCTATCCCCTCCTGCCTGGACTGCCGTGGAGGCCGCTGGGTGGTCTGCCTGCCTCCACTCTCTCCCCACTCCAAGCCAGCCTCCACTCAACCCCCAGAGTCACTTTCCTACAGCACCTGTCTGCTTATTAATTAAAACAAGAGGGTCTCCGAAGCTGTCGTTAAATCCAGAATCCCGTCTACAATATCCCTGACAAGCTGTCCCAGCCTCCGCTGAAGGCACTCCTCCCCGGTACCTCCAAAATCAGGCCAGATTTATGGATAGCTTCCTTACCCAGCCTTATCCACGGGAGAGAAAATAATATCCTCCTAATCCCCTTCCACCCAAGGGTCCTTCAGACCTCTGACTACAGCGGCGCATCCCCAATAAGTCTTTTTAGTTCAGACTAAACAGCATGCCTGCCTCCTTGGCAAGGCAAGGCCCAGAGACTGCTAGGATTAGACAGAAAATCTTTAGCATCTTAAAGGCTGCAGGAGACCTCAAGTACCCAAGCCTCCAGACCTGATTGGCTAAATCTGGCCCTTGGCAAGTCCATTCCCATTTCTGGGTCTCAGTTTCTTCCCTTCTCACCCATATCCTAGGTGGGTCCTGCCCCGGGATCTTCACTGCCAGGCTGCCCTTCCATCTGCTACCCCAGGGCCCTGTCCGGGACATGCAAGATGCCTCTGGCCTCTCCTCCACAGGATTCCCTGGATCTCCACCTGCTTAACCTCCAGCCTCTATCAGCACTCTCCTCCTCTCTGACCATCTCCTTATGCACCCCACATTGCAGGAGGTGACAGACAAATCTTAGCCACTATTCTGGACTAGGCTCTCCTTCAGGTCTCACCCCAGCACACCCCACTCTCCATGTTCATCTCTCCATCTGCCACCCTCTGGGCCTTCTGAACCATCTGTTCCATCCAAGAATCATAGCTAGCTATCATCCCCTCTCTTTGGGCAGGGAAGGGTCTCAAGGACAGAAGGTAGGCGCCGGGGCCTGGAATCAGCAATTCAAATCCAGTCAAAGAAACATCCTAGCAGAAAGATCCTGGACAAGTCCCCTCTCCCCTCAGTCTACCACAATTTCTTTTGTCAATTAAATAGAGGCTCAGAAGAGAAGTAAATCACAAGACAGACAAGAGGCAAAACCTAAGGTGTGGTCCAGCAACAATTATGATAACCATTTCTTTTCTCCCACCACAGCTAAAGGGAATAAAGCCATCAACTCCAAGTACCTACACTAGCACTTCTTTTTCTTCTAAACCCTCAGTCATCAAGCTTTCATTAGGAGGAAACAATTCTCCCAGAGGGATGAGGATCTCCTAAATGCTCTCAAGCACACATTCAGGACCTGGGGCGGCCCTTAGGGGCCTAACACCGCCCTCCCAGGTAATTCAATTCTAAGTTTTCATGACAATGCACACTCCCACTCTCCCAAAGTCTAACCATTCCTCCCTCCCTCCAGGCCCTAACCCTTCCAAACTGAAGAATCCCCAAGGCCAGTCACTAGGTGATCTCACCAAAGCCCCACCAGGTTCCTCAGTACCTCTAAGGAACTAAAAGCACACACAAGCCTCTTGGACATCTCCAGCTGGATGGCCCTTAAACTTCTAAAACACATCCAAAACAGTTCACATCTTCCCCAGAAACTCACCTCCCAATCCCATCCAGGCCACTAGCTTCCTGTGAATCCACAAATTCTGGATCTCAACTCCTCACAAATCACCCCCTTCCCCCAGACAAGCCACTGCACGACACCTCTCCCACCCAAGCAGCATCCATCCTCAATCCCAATCCCCTTTACACCTCCAACCTGGGCTAGAGCAAGAAAGTTCAAAGTGCTTTCAATTTTGGACCCAGTTTATACTCAAGCAGCCAAGGTCACTGCTCAGAGGCAGATTGTGTCTACCCCATTACCTGCCCTCCTCTCCAAGGCCTCCTCTTAGTCACTCCAAGTTTTTCACAGCCTGGTTCCTTCAGCCTATTCCAGTCTCCTAACACCCAGTTCCAAGGATGCTACCAGCTCCAGTCTCCCCAGGCCTGGGATGCTTTCCCTCCTCACCACCTCTGGTTCCTGGGTTCCTCCCTCCAAAACTCAGGTCTGCCACAGACACAGCTGCCTCCCCTTTCAGATTACTTCCTATAAAGTGTGTGTGTGTGTGTGTGTGTGTGTGTGTACACACACGTGTACACGTACACACCTGGATGTTTCCTAGTGGTCTCCCCCAGGCTTTTTGGCCATCTTTTTCCTCATTTCAAATGTTTCAATTGTCTCCATGTTTTAATCTTAAAATTTTTTATTGCTAAAAGTAGCCTAAGCAATCAAAAAGATGTAATATATGTTTAGCATGTGTCATTCTAAGAGGTTTAAATGGCTTTGCTTAATTTAAAATTTCTGCAATAATGCTTCTGCAAACCACTTTACAAATCTCAGGTGAAAAATCACCACTTTACAGATGAGGAAACTGAGGCAAATCAGACTCTCACAAGAAATGAACACCTTCTCTGGACTAACTTAATCCAACTTGATGACACTGATATCAAAAAACTGGCAGGGAAGGAGCCTAAAGTTCCAACTCTGCATGCAGAGGCAATTTCAGCTTTTCAGATAACTTCAATACATTTCCCATGAAGCAATCCCCAGAATTTTAATTAAACAAGTCTGTTTTTTCAACCAGCACTTCCACTTTGTTTACAAAGACCATCAACCTGCACTTCTCAATCCCTTTTGGAATCTTTTCCCCCTCATTCTTAATAGGAAGTAAGCAGTCTAGCTTTTTTGCCAAAGCTAAAGGGATATCTCAGCACTGCACCCAGGTAGCCCCATCTCAACAAACACCTGAAAGTTTCAACTCATTATAGCTAAGAGGAGCCCAAGACAGCAATCATTTGCTCATAGCAAAATTCACAGTACATTTGACAATACAAATGCAACGCATTTAAGAAAGGGTACAAGAAACCACCAAGCGATCTTTCGCAAATACTCTGAATTTTCAAAGTTATTCTCTAATTGATCAATTCCCCTCTTCCCCCCAAAAGGCCATCGATTTTTTACTGGGGTAACATGAAGAGCCAGTGATAGAAAGTGATAAAGACTCCCATTTCGCTATCCTTTATTGCTTAATTATTATCAAGTCCTGGGAACTGGTGGCGCTTCAGAGTCAGCACAGTGCTGGATAAGCCCTCCTTTCCAATGACATGCCATTAGAAAGGCTATTAGTGTCATGTCACTTACCGTATGAGAAAGGGCATAACTGGAGACAAAGGGCAAGGCAGGCAGGAGCCTCAGTCCCATCAAGAAAACAACTGGAAGGGTGGGGGGGGGGGCCTAATTAATGTCAGTCACCTTAATTAAATGGGCACAAAGGACATGTAATTAGTACATAAATTGGACTGCTTGTATGTGGAAAATCAGCCAACACCCTCTGAACCAGGGCCCTGCATGTGAGTCTGCAGCAGTTCCAACTGTGACAATAACACCAATCATCAGAACAACTGGAAGCCCAGAGCCGCCAATCACCAGCTGGGCAACTTAGAACAAGTCACCGGACCGGACCGAGACCCCATTTCTGCTGCTCCAACTTAAATCTAAGCTCTCTTCCAGGTCCAAGTCTGGGCTCTAAACATGACTTGGCACTAAACAGAACTTGGTGGCCAGAAACACTACCAGGAAAAAAGGGGGAGCCCCCGCTGAGCGGGGGATTTTGCTCTGCTCTACTGGAATCAACATGGGGAACCTTCTTCACTGGCCTATGGGGTTCTCCTTCCATCCACCCCCAAGCCACCCGCTCCCTCCCGTTCCAAGGACCCCGTGAGTTCCCGGGGTGCCTCTGGGGTGGCTCTTGCTCGAGGCCGCAGGCCAGCTTACCTCTGAGGGGGAATATAAGGAGCAGACACTGTGGGCATAACTGTACAGGGCTCAGCCAGGGTTTTCTTGGCCTTTTTTGTTTTCTTCCTGACTTTGGAGGTCGACCTAACAGTTTTGACGGCTCCCTCCTTCCGGCAAACCCCATTTTTCATCTCCACGTCCCCATAAATATTGAGGGGCCTGCGGATACAGCCCGGGGGGGTGTGCGCATCACAGTAGGCAGTCTTTTTGACAGAGAAGGTGGTGCCGCTGCCTGTCACCTCCTTCACGGGCTCCATTTTCATGTAGAGGCCGGCCTTCTGGGCACAGGTCACATGGAATGCTGTGTAGCAATTGGCTTTGTGGCACTGGATACAGGCACCGACCCCCTTCTGTTTGCAGAGGTAGCATGTGAGCTTCCACCGGGCTGGGGGGATGTTTCGCACCCCGTCGATGGGCTCAATGAAAACCGTGTTGGCGAATCCCACCTCGGGAATCCACAGGGCGCAGACCACGTGCCCCCAGCGGTCATCATCCGTCTTTTTGAAGGCACCTCCCTTGTTGGGGCACAGCACGCAGTCGACCGGCCGGGCGCGGGACTGCAGGCAGTGCCTGCAGAGCCACTGGCCCTCGGGGATGTAGGGCACCCCGTAACACTCCTGGTGAACGGCTAAATTGCACAGGTCGCAGAAGAGAATGACGTTGCTATTTTGGCACTCCCCATCCATGCAGATGCAGCACACGGCGTCCTCGTCGATCAGAGACTGAGGGTCGCCCTGCTTCTGATTCTCACAGTAGGACTCCTTCTCAAAACGGTCCATCAGGAACTCAAACATGTTCTGGGACACCACGGACACGCCATCGGCCTTCCGCCTTTCATTCATGATCTCTAGCCAGGCGTAGTCTTCCTCGTCCATGTCATACTCCACCTCGTGATCCAGCTCCTCAGCTGACTTCTCGACGAACTTGTAGTAGACCGGAGGCCGCCTGGGCACCGAGGGCGGGCTGTACTCGACAATCCGCACTCGGGGCTCAGGAAGGGGGCTGGCGGCGGCAGGGGCACCGTGGGCACCGGGAAGGGCGTCATTCTTCTTCTTCACCTTGTTGTTCTTGTGCCGCTTCGTTCGCAGACAGACCGGAGGTCTCTCGCTGTTTTCTTTATTGCTGTTACATTCGCTCAGCTCTTGAGCTGTGAGGTCATCCTCTAGGATGATCTCCAATGGGTCAAAAATACTGATCCTGTGCAAGCGGCCTTCAATCTCTATCTCAACCATTCTCTGAGCTTGGGCATACGTCAGGGTCTCTCGAGTAGGGGAGTGCTTAATACTGCACGGGGAAGAAGAGGGCCTGGTTGCAGATACTCGATGGCATCGTCCTTTCCTCCTCATTTGGCAATGATTACCTAAAACGACAAGCAAAGTTCAAGTCAACACTTTTGTGCCGCAAAAAAAAAAAAAAAAAAAAAAAAAAAAAAATCAGGCAAAGGCAGCTAAGTCCAAACAAGATACACACTGAAGGGGCCTTGAGCACTCTGAGACACAGCCAGCAGCTGAAGTTCAAATCCTGCCCAAGACTCTTACTGTCAGAGAAGTGGATTGCCTCAGCTCCCTCACCTGGAAAATGGGAATACCAACAGCAGCAGCTCCCTGACCTGATTGTTTGCTTAGCATATGGTAGGCTCTATACAAAGGCTTATCCCTAACCCCGCCTGAGAAGCTGAGGTTTTGCAAATTCATTCATTTCAGAAGATCAAGTCTCAAATTACCCCCCAAGACCCAGTGTCCTCTCCTCCTCCAGAGATGGGATTTGGTGTTGCTGAGGGCAACAAGCAAAGCGGCAAAAGCAGGAGACTTTAGGGAGAAGATAATTAAAGATAGCCTTATTTAAACAGGTACGTAATCAAATAGAGATAAAGGCCTTTTAATAAACAATGGTGAGAAGAATGTTAGTCACAGAAGTGTGTGTGTGTGAGAGAGTGAGAGAGA
Organism: Myrmecobius fasciatus; assembly: GCA_023553655.1. Classification (NCBI taxonomy): domain Eukaryota; kingdom Metazoa; phylum Chordata; class Mammalia; order Dasyuromorphia; family Myrmecobiidae; genus Myrmecobius; species Myrmecobius fasciatus. Next base: position 136,836 of record JAJPUD010005202.1, read on the forward strand.
AGTTCAAGGAGAAGGAAGTTCTTTAAGGCCACAAATAATGGCAGTTGGTCCTACAAGTTAAACTTGCTGATTTTTTTTTTAAAGCTATACAAACATAAATGGTTTCAAATGCTCTGTCTTTTACATAGGGCAATGTTTTCATTTACTGTCAAGAACATAATAAACATCTCTCCCATTTTCTGAAAGATGGTGCAAAACGCTTTGTCCACATCACTCAAGCCCTATACACAAGGACATCTGACCTGATTTGAGTTTGTTTGAAAGGACAAACCGGCCCACAGGAGATAAAATGGGGGGTGGGTCCCCTCCAGCGAAAAAGCCGATTCCATGAGACCAATAGTATTGAATCCTGGGAAAGAGGGGGGGGGGGAGACAGACAGACAGAGCAACCGAACTTGAGGGGTGGAGGGGGCTCTAGTTCCAGCAGCCACATTATCATTCTAATCACAATTGATGACTGTCTTTGGGCAAGGGCTTTTCCGGTTGTACCAACAAGGAAGCAACGAGGAGGACCTGCCCAGCTCGCAAATTAACTTCTTAACCGGACCATGAGTGCCTCCCTCCCGTCCTCCCCACCTTTCCCCACCTCGGCCGCTCTCCGACCAAAACAGTCTACTGAAAGTCCCCGGGAAGACCTCAACACCGACTGCTTAAAGCAGAATCAACCCAGGAGACCTGGAAGAAAAGGGGCTAAATAAATCTATGCCCTCCCTTCCGAGACAGACTCTAAGCAGCCCTTTCAAGGCTGGCCTCAGTCCCCCCACCCCCCAGGCTGTCAGAAGCAGCCCCCTAGGCTAGGACTCGCCAAGACACTCCCGGCTGCCTCGCCCCTTCCCTCCTGCAAATAGCACCTCTCGGCTGGCCTCCTCTCTTCTGTTTTGGGGGCTCCTTGACTAGTGTTCCAACACAACTGACTAAGAACCCCAGAGACCCGCCGGGCATACCCCAACCTGCCCCGGCCTCTCACCGACCCACCCGGCATCCTCCCGCGGCCCAGTCCGGGAGGATGGGAGCCCAGGGCCGGCCCAACCCAACAATGACATCCAGCTAGAGGGGAGCCTGACAGCCTCCGGGGGGCCCCCGAGCGGGTGGACGGGCCCGCGGTTAAAGGAGAGCACTTGTTGAACGTCCGGTCAGCGCCCCCCGAAGCCCCTGCCCGGACCAGGCTGGCCTCAGATCACGGCGCTACCCCTCCTCCCCCCCC
>JAJPUD010005202.1:138439-166946 GCA_023553655.1 Myrmecobius fasciatus
GCGTCCGAGAGTGGGGGGTTCCTGGTACGAGGGATGAAGAGCTCCCTGACACCAGGGGGCTCAGAAAGCAAGTGGCCTCCTGGATGCAAGGGGGTGGGGAGGAGCCCTGGAACACGGGGGAAGGGGCTCTCTTGACAGCTAGGGGGCTCCCTGGGACCTGGAGGAGGGTTGGGGAAGGAGGGGCTCCCAGTAACCCAGGAGCAGCCGGCTGCTGTAAGAGGCCGGAAAGCCTGAAAAGACAAGGAAAGAGGATAAAAGGAGAGAGAAGAGGGATCCTCCGGCACTCACCGAGAGCCGCTGAAGAGCCGATCCAAAGGCGGGAGAAGGGAGGCCGAACACCGGCAGAGAGGGACTAGAGAGTTCCACTGAGCAGAGTCCAAGGCTGTCAGGCCAAGGGAGAGGCTGGACCCCTGAGAAAGGGTCCTGGGGGGATCAGGAGGCACAACGTGGAGAGAGGCTCCCGGGGGAGGAGGCCGAAGCCCACCTGACAGCATGGAAGAAGTCTGACCGAATGGAAAAGGAGGACAGATGTGGAGGGATAGCCGGCAGAGAGGGTTGGATCAAAGGAGAAAAGGAAGGAGGAGATGTGGGCAGCAGATAGGGAGGGAGAGGATTCAGTCTGCCGGAGAAGGCTGGGCTGAATCAGATACAGGATCTCTTTCTGTAAGATAGCTAACCGGAAATAAATTGTGTGAATGCCTCTGAGTAGTTAGGGAAAGGCAAGGCAGGAGGATTGGAGGTGGAAAAGGGCACCTGCCCTGGGGAGTAGGGGACTGACTCGGGGCACAGCCCTCCTCTCAAATTGCTGTCATCTGAGAGGAGAGACCTAGGCTTGTACTCTGCTGGGGGAGACCATATCTTGCCCTCCCATAGGGAGTAAACTGTACTCCCCTAGGGACCCAAAATTGAGGAATATAATAGCCCTGCCTTTGGGGAGTGTCAGTGTGAGAGGAGAGACATAACTCTTGCCCTTGAGAGCCATAAACTGATGAGTAAAACTTGGATCCTCTCTTTAGCTAATCCCTCTAAAACAGGTGGGAAAGACATGGTCCCCTGGGGAACTCCCAATCTGATGGGGTAAACAGGACAAAGAAATACAAATTGAAGAATATGTAATATATAAATACTTAAGAATGCCTATATTAGATAGATAATAGAATGATAAGAATCATTTTTAATTCAGGGAAGACATAAGTAACACAGACAGACATATCACCTGTCAATTCTGCTCCTCCCTCCCCCCCCCAAAAAAAAAACCTTCACTAAATACCCAATGTGTCCAAATCTCTAAATCACTCATTCTACTGGTCTTTCTCCAGGACCAATGAAAGCTCATTGTAAATATATGGAATTGCACAAAGGGTAGAAAAACCTTTACTTTGACTTCTATTTTGGTGGCAAGAAGAATGACCTTTGGCCTGGAAATAAACAAAAATGGCTAAGAGGGAATTAATCAGCAAAAGGAGATATAGATAGGAAGCACCAAGTTGTCTTTGGCAAGTTCAAGTCACAATGTCATGTTGACCCAAATTAGCTAGGGGACATGATATTGAAAGAACTGATCTTAAGGAGAGTTTACCAACTGTAACCCTGACCCAAAACCACCACATTGTCCTCCAGCCTTCATTCAGTGTCAGTAATTGCCCTGCCTCAATGTCTTCGGACCACTTTTCTTCTCTAACTCTGGCATCTCATATAGCCAATTGCTTCCTGGCTGTATTCAGTATTAGATTTCCCCAGACCTGAAAACTTTTCCTTGGCTACCAACTCTTCAACTCAGTGCTGTCTAGGAGAATATAAACTCCTTGAGGACAGGACTTGATTTTTGCCATTGAATCCCCATCATTTCACTCAGGGCCTAACGTAGTAAGGGTTTAACTAATGAGTTTTTGGTACTTGCTGAGCCACTTGTTAGTGAGCTTTGAATAACCTTGGAGAGGATGCAGAAGTATGAAACACTGCATATGATGTCAGATTTTTTAAATATCCAGATCCACTTTGCTGATTATTTTTTCTCCCTCTTTTCTTAAAAAAAAAAAATAGTTATAGGAGATGACTCTTCAGAAGGGGAAAGGCTAAAGGGAGAAATTCAAACTGAAAATATCAAAAATTTATTGTAGATCATTTTTAGTCACTTTTTTAAAAGATGTAGTGGAGAATGGGAGAGGTACAGTAAAAGTGGCAAAGGCAAAAGCTTTATTGCCCAAAAAAAAAAGGGAAAGAGAGAATCATCTGCAAATATCAATTAAGCATTTGTTAATATTAAGTTTCCACTGTGTCAGGTGCAATGTTAAGTGGTGGGAATACAAGAAGACACATGGCAGTCTCTGCCCTCAAAGAGCTCACAATCTAATGTAGGAGACACCATGCTAACAATAATAATATACAAACTTTAGACAAGATAACTAGAAATAACACAGGGAAAGCTCTTAGAGCAGTGAGCTTCACATCACAAAAGTCTAGAACATTAAAAAGAACAACTAGAAAAGCCATTGATGATCACAAAAAGCTAGCATGACACTATCAAGAACACATTCTGTGAGAGATTTGTTTGAGGTTTTTTTAGAATTTAGTTAACTAATAAAATCTGCCACACTTTTTGTGGAAAAGGTGAGATGTGGGCCATATGTTTGCAATTAACACAATTAAGATAGATTTTGAACTGGTTGAATAGCCAGAGCCAAAAAGGCATCATTAATAATTGCTGGTTGACATGAAAGGAATTAGGGAGTGCCGAGAAGCTTTGTTCCACCTTGTCTTACTATTTCTTTCGATGACTTGGACCAAAGCATTGAAAGCACACTTACCAAATTTGAAAATAGCAAAAACAAATCAGATATTCATAAATTAAGGAATGGATGAATAAAGTAAGGCAGGTTGATGTAGGAAAGGACAAAAGAGAAGGATAGAAAGAAACCCAGAAAGATTTGAATAAATTGACTCAAGGTGAAATGAGTAGAATCAGAGCCATTTATATATAGACCATAACTTTATAAAGGAAAATCAAGACTGAAGAATTTGAATCAATGCCATGACCAAGACTCCAGAAAACAGAGGATATGAAGCATGTCTCTCTCTGATAGGTAGATTGGTGATGGATTCACTACAAATGCAGAAAGAGACATTTCCAGATGATCCCATGACAGTACAAATTTTCTTGGATTCTATTTTTGGTACAAGGGATGAGTTTGTGGGTTGTTTTTTTTTTGGGGGGGGTGGGTTTAGCTGGGTTTTTTTGTTTTGTTTTGTTTTTTTAATAACTTCAACAGGCAAGAGCACTGGGCCAGATCTAGTAAGAGAAAATATAAGATGAGTAAATCTAAAATGGGTTAAAAAAAAAAAGTCAACTATACAACTTTTGCAAGTACAAGATGGGGAGATAAGACTAAAAGAAAGTTCTAGTAAAGAAAAAAAATTTTTTTTTCTTAGTAAACTTAATATAAGCCAATCTGATGCAAGAAACCTGATGCCCTCTGACTGGATCAAGGAAAGTTCAGCAACCCGAAATAGGGAATTAGCCAAACCTGGAGGATTGTACTCAGTTCTGGATGCCACATTCTGTGAAAGATAAAAAGAGCTCACATTTATATAGTTAAGGTTTGCAAACCACTTGACTTACATTATTTCATCAGATAATGTATGTGTATTTGAAGGCATTGATAAGAAAGACCACATCCCAAGAACAACCAGGATGGTCTAGCCAAGGGCCTAAAGTTTAAGGGAGGAATTGAAGCCATTGAGCCTGCAGAAGAGAAGCCTGAGTGGGAACTGGAGGACTGTGCAAAACAGGTCAGGCTTCCCCAGAGGGCAGAATGGGGAGCAATGAGGCAAAGTTTCAAAACATTAAATTTAAGACTTAATATAAGGAACAACTTCCCAGATACTACCAAAAAATGGAATCCTCTGCCTCAGGAAGTATTGTACTCTTTCTCACTTGAAGTCTTCAAACAAAGGCTAGAGGACTATGGGTCAGATAATGTTACAGGAAAATATTCTTTCAAGTTCAAATTACTCTAAATGGCTGTTCAGGTCCATTTCAACCCAGAAGCTCTGAATCTTTTAAATTGTATAGTGATAAATCTGAAATGGGGTGTCAGAAGCCCCTTGACACATTCTACTCTTGGGATCTGCCACTGGTTGACAATTAGTTGGGTAAAGCTCCTCTTTCTAGGTTACAAGTTCCCCACTTATAAAATGAAAGTGTTGGATTTCATTGCTAATACACCCTCTCATATGTTTTGTTCATATTGTTGTTCAGCTGTCTCCCACTCTGTGACTCCATTTAGGGTTTTCTTGGCAAAGATACTGGAATAGTTTGTTGCTTTCTTCTCAAATTCATTTTACAGATGAGAGAACTGAGGCAAACAGGGTTAAGTGATTTGCCAGGACTACACAATAAGTGTTTAATGTCAAATTTGAACTCTGGTATTCGTGACTTCAGGTCTATTGTTCCATCTACTGCACCATCTACCTGCCCTATTATAAGGCAAAGACTATACCATAATTCACCTCTGTACCTCTATTTCCTAATATTGGACTTTACGTATGGTATGCACTTAATGTTTGTTATTGAATATGATCCTGAAGGGACTCTAATTAATGCCTAAAGGAAGCTCATGAAATTTATTTAACAATCTAATGCTAACACAGTTTTTTTTTAATTCACTTTTTTTTTTTCTCTTTGGAATGACACCAAAGAGCTTCTCAACCAAGGAAAGTGAGATCCAGTTTCATTTTTGGACATGGCCTATGTGGAAATTTGATTTGCCTGAATTTGCATATTATGAGAGTTTTGGTTTTCCTTCCTCCTATGCATCCAGTGGTGGGGGTCAGGGGAGAGAGAGAAAAGAAATGCTTGTCAATTGAAAAAAAAAAAAAGCACAAATTAATTTTTTTTTAAAACAGCTGAATCCTGAAGAGGTCTGAGGCCTCCACAGGCCAAATACTGTGCCCTACTTCTGTGGAAAAAAGAGGGAAGCTCCAACCAAGTCTCTTTCTAGCTTGGGGCCTAACTAGAAGGTAAAGAAGATGAAAATTTCTTGCCAATGACTGCTATCTTTTGTCTCTCTCCCCTCTCCAACCTCCCACCCACTCCTCACAGTTAGCAGCCACACAATCAATATTATAGAATCACAAGATTCAGAGCTAGAAAGAACCTTAAGAATCCTACACAAGTGAGCAATAAAAGATCTTACAAACAATTTAGTCCAACCTCTTCATTTCCCAGAATGAAGCTTAGGGAGGGGAAGGAATTTATTCAAAGTCACACAGTGAGGAAGTGGCCATGTCAGAATTTAAACTCAAACCCTCTAACTGCAGAGTCCATTAACCATATCACCTTCTTTTCTTTCTTTTCCTCCTTTTTTTCCCCTGTTATATCACTATTTGGATCGGTTTCTACCCAACACCTATTATACAAAAATTAAACCTTCCATAAATAAGATCAGTAAATCAAAACAAATCCACACTTTGGCCACATCTGAAAACTATCTCCTTCTATACCCTGAGTCTATGACTTTTCGCCCAGAGATGAGCAATGTGCTTCATTTTTGAACCTCTGGACCTATGGTTGGTCAATTTATTGGTTAATGCATTGATGAGAGTTTTGTCTTTCAAAAATGTAGAAGTTTCTACAATGTATTAGTTATAATCAATTAGTCAACAAGCATTTGTTAATGTACCCTAGGTATTGTACTTGGCACTGAGACTGTAAAGAAAAGCCCAAACACTGACCTGACCTCAAGGAACTTACATACAATATTTGTACTGGAGACACAGAGAGGAGATGGAAGGTAATTTCTGAAGGATGAGTGGAAAGAGCTCAATGGAGAGAAGACTTCTGACATAAGTGAAACTAGGGACCAAAGATGCTGAGTCCTGGAATCGCCAAGGGACAGACACAGGAGATGGTGGATCATGTTTGAGCAACCACAGGTGAGTCCAAATGGCAGGACAGAATAGAACAAAAGATGAGAAGATGGAAAGGCAAGAAGGAGCCAGCTTGTGAGAGGCTTTAAAGCCACACAGAGGAGTCCAGATGCGATGATATCAATCTCAACACCTGAAAAAGACTTGAAGCTTGAAGAGTCCCCAAAGGGGGACTGGCAATTCTTAGAATCTGAGAGGAGCAGTGGGTGAGCTTGCTCATGGAACCTGCTAGCCAAAGGTTTAAAAAGTGAGCCCAGGACCTCTATGTGCTATAAATATGGAGGAAATATAGACATGGTTGGTGGACAGTAGGGGAAAAGGCAATAGACAGAAAGAGATTGAAGGTTAGAATGAAGATGGCAGTTGGGGGCAATCAGCAGGAGAAGTTAGAAGTGAGTGGGATTCACTGGTCAAGCCATTGTAAAATGTGCCGACCTTCACCTTGAAGGTGATCCTCTTTAAAAAAAAAAAGGGGGAGAGAGGTGGAGATTAACTCAAGGAGATCTGGACAATTTTCTCCAGCTCTCCTGCTGATGGCTTGTCCCTTAGTCTTAGTTACAAGGTACTAATGTGGGGTCCAAGTTTTCTTTATATCTCTACAGAAACCAGACACTGTTGGGTGCTGGCCAAAGGCACTCAGCAAACGGCGAAGAAGAAAACGTGGTCGCCAAGGACATGGCAAGATGAGAAAAAGCCTGGCAGTTGTCCGGAGACTGCTGACCAGCTGATCTTACTTCTTGCTTCAGGCAGTGACAAGCTTGAGATGTCTGCTTGGCTGAGAGACTATCTGACAGCACCCCCTAACAGAATTGGACAGATCTTTCACTTTTATGAATTTTTGTTGGGACCTTTTTCTGTGTCACTAAAATATTGGGTGGTTCAGGGCACTGTGTGGTCTTAATTAACACTGGTTTAAATTGGGTACCAAGTTGATGCTGTTAGTTAATGTTAAAAGCAAAATCTGTTCTGTTCTGTTGCTTCTGATTTTATGCTTAGTACCTGTATTGTTGAAAGTTTTCATGCATTTGCTCAGATGTGCACCCCCTATGTTAACCTCACCTCCTTGCCACCTGTTCCCCCAAAATCTGTGAGCTTAAAAGAAAAGGAGATATGTTGGAGGACTTCTAAAAGAAAAGAGCATAAGCTTGTCCTTTGAGGATCAAAGGGTGTGGTGTGTGATTACCATACCCTTCAGCTGATGATGGGTGTGGGAGTATAGGCCAGGTGATGAGGAGGGGCAGGCCTAGGAGGCGTGGCTAGGAGAGGAGGAGAGATATAAGCAAGGCTGGTAAGGGGAGACCAAGCAATAGAGACCCTGAAGGCAATGAGGGCTGAATAAAGAACCACCATGATGTACCAAAAAAAAAAAAAGGTAAGTGGGATTAAGGGTGATTGTTGAGGAGTTTGCTTTCGAAAGGCGGACCACTTCAGAGACAGAAGCAAAAGAAGAGAAAAGGAGAGAAGACTCCTGAGTGATGTGAGGTGAGGAAAAGAGGAGAAAAAGGAAACTCAGTGACTAATATTTTCAGTGAAGAATGAGATGATATCATTAGCTGAGAAGATATGGGGAGAGGATATAATGGAAGATGAGGAGAGGTGAAAATGTTTGTGACTGGAAGCAAGATAGAGAAGTGATTAGGTAGATCTTATTATAATGATAGCCCAGTTGAGATTGCATAATATAACTTGGTAGCGGGCTCAGTCAGCAGTGATTTGTGGGGCTACCCCCCATGTTGTTCTGTAGCATGTAACTAGAAGAGAAGGTAGCAGATTGTGGAAGTCGATCAAGGCTGGGGTTTAGCAAGGCATGATCACTGATAGGACCAGGGGGCAAGGAATCAAAGAATCAAGGAGTGAAAATAGCATAGGCTCTTGATAGAAGAGGGAGGAGAGTATATGTAGTGCCAGATTGGTGAATTTGGAAATAGCCGAGGCTGGAGATGACAATGACGAGAAGGATGGGATGGAGGTTATTTCTATAAGCAGTGGGGGAAATGGCATGATAAAGCATTTACTAAGCAATATGTGCAAGGCTAACTTATGGATATAAATAAAAGGCAGTACCTGGTCTAGCACTCCCATTCTTGCTGGACAAGACGCCCCATGAAAGGTGCTGAAAAGCCAAGAGTGAGGAGCAGAAGACCTTGTGTTAAACGTCAGAGAATGAAGCTGACTGGCCTAGGTCCTCCTTCGTACTGAAGAGGCTCTCCTCAGTGAGAAAACAGAGCCACGGGAGTAGAGGGGAAAGGGGACAAAGTCTCTCTATCTGGTCTTCAGTTTCCACCAACTCAGTTTCCAATTTGATTTTGTGAAGGATTGGTGGCCAAGAGTTGTTTCTTTTTCCAAGTTTTCAGTGGCTGTGACTGCAGGATCTACAGATCTGGTTCTAGTTAACTTTATTCTATGCCAGTAGATGAAGCTCTTCCCAGGTTTCTCTGAATCCATTCCCTTTCACTATTTCTTATGGCACAACAATATTCCGTTTCTTTCATTTGCTATAATTTGTTCCGTCTTCACTTCTAGCTCTTCTCTACCACAGAGGCACTACTATAAAAATTTTTGTCCCTATGCTTTCCCTTTGATCTCTTTGCCTAATAGTGGTATCACTGGGCCAAAGGGTATGCAAAACTTAGTGACTTGAGGACAGAGTTCCAAACTTTCTTCAGAAGTGGTTGGACTGGGGCAGCTAGGTGGCGCAGTGGATAGAGCACCAACCCTGAAGTCAGGAGGATTTCAGTTCAAATCTGGCCTCAGACACTTAATACTTCATAGCTGTGTGACCCTGGGCAAGTCACTTAAGCCCAATTGCCTCAGTAAATTAAAAAAAAAATAATTAGACCAATTTCCAGCTGCCCTCAGAGTGAACCAGTGTGCCAGTCCTGTAGTCCCTGCAGCATTTTGTTTTCCTTTTTTTTTTTAACTCTTTGCCAATCTAATAGATGTAAGATAGAAATTCAGAGTTGTTTTCCTTTACATTTCTCTTATCATTAGGGATTTAGAGCTTTTTCCTTTGGTTGTTAATCACTTGGATTTTTTTTTTCCCTTGAGACCTGCTTGTTCATATCCTTTGACCCTTTGTTGTTCAGTATTATTTGTTTCAGACTCTTTGTGACCCCCATCTGGGGTTTCTTGGCAAAAATATCAGAGTGGTTTGCTATTTCCTTCTCCAGCTCATTTTTACAGATGAAGAAACTGAGGCAAAATTAAGTGATTTGCCCAAGGTCACACAATTAGTACATATCTGAGGCTAGATTTGAACTCAGAGATGAGTCTTTCTGATTTCAAATGCAGCAATGCGCTACCATCCGGCTGTTCTTTTGACCTCTTCCTAGGGAATAGTTCTCATTTTCATCTGTTTGAATCAACTCAAAAAGCAATCAATCAGCAAGCAATCATGAAGTTCCTCGTATGTGCCAGGGACTGTGCTAATTGCTGAGGATAAAGAGGAAAAAAAAGAAACTCTAGCTTGACTATTAGAATTTTGAGGGAGATTTATTGCAAAGATTATTCACAGGCTCACAGAATTTTTTTTTAAGGCTCAGAATTTGGGAATTTAAAGGAACATCATGGGGGGAGCTGTTAACTTTCATTTCTAATGTTAATTGCAATGATTTTGTACAGGAGACTATATTTTATTTAATCAGAATTATTTGGTTTATTACCTTTGGTCTTTTCTAGCCTTTGCTTGATCAAGAACTCTTCCCCTGTTCATTATTATGAAGGTATCTCCTTTCTATTCCTCTTTTTTTTTTTTTCTTTTTGCTTAGGTAATTGGGGTCAAGTGACTTGCCAAGGGTCACATAGCTAGGGATTGTCTGAGACTAGATTAGAACTCAGGTCCTCGTGACTTTAGGGCTGGTGCTCTATCCACTGCGCCATGTAGCTGCCCCTCAAATTTATTTTTGATGTAACTTTTTTATACATACTTCATATTTCCATTTGTAAGTTGTGGCCTATTTTGTAAAATACAGATCTACAGTTTTTCCTAGGATGTTTTCCAGTTTCCTAGCAGTTTTTTTTTTTAATCAAAAGGGAGTATTGATTCTAGTACCTGAGGTGTCTGGGTTTATCAAACATTACTACTGTGTTCATTTGTTTCCATATGATATGGTACCTGATCTGTTTTACTGAACAATTTTTCTAATTTTGACTAGTGTCAAGATTTTTTTGATAATTATGACTAGTGTATTTGGAGAACTGCTGATCTCACTTCCCTGACATTTTTCCCTATTTCCCTTGAGATTCTTGACCTTTGATTTTTCCTTTTGAATTTATTTCTATTTATAGTTCTATAAAATAGCCTTTTCTAGGTGCTCCAAATCACTATTGATCTGAGAAATGCAAATTAAGACAACTGAGGTACCACTACACACCTGTCAGATTGGCTAAGATGACAGGAAAAGATAATGATGAATGTTGGAGGGGATATGGGAAAGCTGGGACACTAATACATTGGTGGAACTGAACGGATCCAACCATTCTGGAGAGCAGTTTGGAGCTATGCTCAAAAAGTTATCAAACTGTACATACCCTTTGACCCAGCAGCATTTCTATTGGACTTATATCCCAAAGAGATCTTAAAGGAGGGAAAGGGCCCCACATGTGCAGAAATGTTTGTGGCAGCCCTTTTTGTAGTGGCTAGAAACTGAGTGAATGGCAATTTCTTGGAGAGTGGCTGAATAAATTATGGTATATGAATGTTATAGAATATTGTTCTGTAAGAAATGACCAGCAGGACGATTTCAGAGAGGCGTGGGAGAGACTTGCATGGACTGATGCTGAGTGAAATGAGCAGAACCAGATGATCATATATGGCAACAACAATACTATATGATCAGTTCTGATGGACGTGGCTCTCCAACAATGAAGTAATTCAGACCAGTTCCAATTCTTCAGTGAAGAAAGCCATCTACACCCAGAGAGGGATGTGAAATGTGGACCACAACATAACATTTTCATACTCTTGATTGATGTTTGCTTACAATGTATTTCCTTTATCTGATATTTATTTCTTGTAGATACGATTTTTCTTGCACAACAATGAAAAGTGTGGAAATATGTATACATATGTTCGATTTGTCAAGTATTTTAACATAATTAACATGTAGTGGATATTCTGCCCTCTAGAGGAGGGGAAATTTGTAACAGAAAGCTTTGTAAGGGTTAATGTTGAATTACCCATACATATGTTTTGCAAATAAAATAAAATAAAAAATAGCCTTTTCTTTGGTAGTTTGGCATGGCACTAGCATTGCCATTTTTATTATATTGGTGTAACCCCTGTCCCAAAGCCTATTGATATAGAACTCTCTCCTTATTGACGAAAATGAATGTCCTGCCTTTGAATGTGGAGAGATGAAGTGGAGTAAAGTTGGCCAGAGGTAAGAACACCAGTCTTTCCAGTCTTTTGGGGGACTCTTCAAGGCAAAGTTGCCATCAGGATTTTTGAAGCAATTGAGTGATTCTGTCCATCTTTGAGGGGGAAAAAATAATGAAAGAAACCAAGTCCATTTGAATTGAAGGGAAACACTAGGAACAATGAGAAGAGCTGGCAGTCTCCATTATGTCCCTATCCCTAGCTTGCTACTCTAGAGCCCAAGAGTTTTCCCTTGGGTGAGATCCAAGACCCTCCCTCTTCATTGAGCTGAGTTATTCCATGCCAGAGTTCTTTCTCTCTCTATTGTTTGGAATATATCCTATGTATAGATTCTGATTTCTATTTTGCTGTGATTTAGATAAAAGGGCTTTGAGAAAGGGATTTTTTATTTTGTTTTTACTATTTTCTATGTACGTTCATTGTGGAATTGGTATTAGAGGACTTGAGCCTTGGCTATAAAGTTTGGGAGTCCTCCTTTCCCCCAGAATGAATGAGAAACTGATCAGAAGTGAGCTCCCCTACAGAACAATATTTAAGGGAGCAGGTAGTTATCCATCTAGCCTGGTATCCCCTTCCTCTAGGGTGACTAACGGGAAGTTGGATTCCATGACTCTGCCCTGGTCAAACCACATTTGGAAAACTTTGTTCCACTGCACACAATTGATGAAAGAAGCAGACAAAATGGAATGCATTCATAAGAGATTGATCAGGGTGAGGAAAGGACTAGATACTAGATCACACCATTGGAGGATCAAGGAAAAGAAATGGGAATGGACAGCCTGCAAAAGAAAAGACACAAGGCTGCTAGGATTTGCCACAGTGAATAGAGCACAGGAAGCTCTGAACTCAAATCCCGCCTCAGATACTTACTAGTGAGAAGTCACTTAACCTCTCTGCTTCAGTTTTCTCAGCTGTAAAATGGGGGTAGGAACAGCTCCTTCCTCCCAGGAGGAATTGGGAGGATCAAGTCAGGGTGAGAGCAGGTAGTGGGGTCGTTACTGATCTCTTCTTTCTCCCCTGCTGCCATCTGCTGGGGCTCGGGCTGAGGTGCTCTCTGTAAGTTCTCTGCTACTGCCGCTTGCTGGTTCAATGCTGAATTGAAGTGGCTATTCAAGTTATTTCCCATTGGGAAAGGTCTTTTTCTTTTCCTTCTTAGCCCCCAAGGCTATCTCATGTCTTATGATTCTGACTCACCATCAGAGTCTGGCCAGAGAAGCAAGTAGTTTTTAACTTGCTTTTCTTCTGCTTCAGCTGCCACCCATAGAATTCTGTCGATTCTAAATTAGAATGAGAATACTTTTTAGCTCATTTGACCTCCCCTCATGCTCTGTCTCCACAATGCAAATCATTCTCTGTAGCTCCAAGACTGGAAGAACATACTGGACCTGGCAACTTTTGTCTTGTCTAGCTGCTAGCACCAAACTTCCTGCTTGGTTTCAATCTGCCCTCGGTCCTCTGCCTGGAGCTAGGCAGCATCTTTCATCATGAATCCTTGGAACCTGCCCTAGATCATTGTATTGATCAGAGTAGCCAAGTTTTTTAGCCAATCATTATAATATTGCCGTTACCACATACAATGTTTTCCTGGATCTGCTCACTTCACTTTGCATCATTTCATACAAGTCTTCCTAAGTTTTCCTTTTAACAAATCCTTTGTACCCCAATAGTATTCCATCACAATCACATACCCCAACTTGTCCAGGCATTGCCCAATTGATGGACATCCCCTCAATTTCCAATTCTTTGCCGTCACAAAAAAAGAGCTGCTATAAATATTTTAAATATGAGTCCCTTTCCTTTTTTTCTTTAATTTTCAGATACAGAACTAGTAGCAGGTAGTTGGTTGTTGTCCCTCATTATAGGAGAGGACCAAAACGACATCAGTGTGTTAGTCAAGTTACTGTGGCTGATCAAACCAATATGAGCTTGGAATGTTCTGCCACAGGTCAACACAAATAGTCCATGTGAACATTTGGGGTGGATTCTCTAAATTTGTGCATCTTGAGTTTCTTTTGAACTACTTCAATTCTGCTTTGCTCATAGAACACAGCATCTTCTCTGAGAATGTTATGCTGGGCAGTCCTGTGTCATCATCTCCCATGTCATATAATCAGTTCCAAAGTTCTTGAGAGTCCTTATACACTTTTTCTGACTACCATGTGAGCACTTGTCCTGTGTGAGTTCTCCATAAAATAGTATTTTCGGCAAGTGTATGTTTAGCATTCAAACAGCATGACCACCCCATTGGAGTTGTGCTATTTGCAGTAGAGTTTGAATGCTTAACAATTTGAGAAAGGACCTCAATGTCTGGTACCTTATCTTGCCAGGTGATCAATTCCTAAGGAAGTGATTCAATTTCCTGGCATGGTGCTGGTTGACTGTCCAGGTTTCACAGGTATACAACAATAAGGTCACCACAATGGCTCTGTAGACCTTCAGTTTGGTAATCGGTCTCTCCCACACTTTCCCTCAGAGCCTCCCAAACACTGAGCTAGCTCTGGCAATGCATGTGTCAACCACATTATCAATGTGGACATCTCCTGCCAAGGTAAACGAATTTATCCACAGCATTCGAAACTTCTCCTTGTGCTGTAACCAATGGTTCCACATATGGATGCTGTGGTGCTGGCTGAAGGAACACCTGGGCTTTTTTGGTGTTAATTGTTAGGCCAAAATTAGCACAAGCAGCAGAGAACTGAACCAAACTTTGGTTCAGAGGCTGCACTGAGCACATAATCATCATGCACCAACACTCCCTCCATTTCAGTTTTGGTTGGTAGTCTTTTCAAGTTGAAGAATTTGCCATCAGTGTGGCAGATGACCTTGATGCTCTGTCAGTCTTCATTGAAAGTATTGAACAACATGACTGAAAATATCATACTAAAAATCAGGGGAATAAACACACGGCCTTGTTTCACTTCACTGGTGATGGGGAACATGCAAGAACATCATCCATTATCCATAACTCAGGCAAGCACGCCATTGTGAAATTGATGTACAATATTGATGCTTTGGGCAACCAAATTTTGACATAATTTCCCCTAAATCCTCATAATTGAGTATCAAAAGCTTTGATCGGTACAAGCATTGTATACATACCTCTGTTATGCTCCTTGCTTTTCTCCTGGAGTTGTTGGGTAACAAACACCTTATCAACTATTCTTCTGAAGCTACAGTGGCTCTCAGATGACCTTCCACATCTAGGTTCAGCATATTAAGGAGGACTCGAGCAAGAATCTTGCCAACAATGACTAAAAGACATCCTTTCCCCCCTACTCTTACCTTATGAGTGTCATAAGACAAACTATTTCCTTTATAGAGATGGACAACATAGGTATCCTTGAACTTCTGGGGAATAATCTCTTGTCATATAATCTGGAAATTTTTAGTCAGCTTTTGTATGAGCAACGGACTTCCCACCTTGTAAATCTCGGCTGGAATACAACCAGTACCAGGTGCTTTGCCATAATCATTCAGAACCTCTTCTTCAGTGGAACTCTAGCTAGGGAGAGATCGACTTCAATGTGAGTGGGTGGCATCAGCATTGATTGATGACAGTTTGTTGAGAACACTGTGGAAGTGTTCATCACATCTCTCCAGGATCATGTCCATATCACTAATCAATGTGACTCTGTCAATACTGAGTAGTTGAGCTGCACTGTAGGTCTTTGGTCCATAAATAGCCTTCAGAGCATCATAAAAGCCCGTTTTAGATTGTAACTTTCAGCATAAAACCGGATTTCAACTGCATTTTTCTTGAGGTGAATCCTTCATTTCTCTAAGCTTCTCTTTTACTTTACTTTTGATGGAATTAAATGCTGCCTTCTTAAAGATGGATAAACTATCTTGTTGATACACCTTGTGGAGTTCGTTTTTCACTTAGCAGCTTCTGAATTTCCCCATTGTTTTCATTAAACCAGACTTGATATTTGTGAATATTCTGACCCAGATGAGCAAATATAGGACTGTACATCAAATCTCTGAATGCTGAGTACTCCTTTTCTGTTCCACTGTGGCCAACCTTCCCTCCAAGATGGTTCCCATTTGGAGAAGTGCTCTGATCTAATTTCTTTGGGGTCACCACTTTTGTTGAATGCACATATTAAAAAGGATAAGTGTATGATTAGTCCAGCACTCTGCCCCAAATATTGCCTTCATCATGCTCACATCCTATCTCTTCATTACAGTCATGTATCTTTTAAATGCTAATATTTGCTACAAGGATACATCTGAAGCTGTATTGCATTTAGGTAAAGGGAAGGCAATGTTGGTGATAAGATGGTCATGATATGCACAAGTCTTCGGTAGTAAGTGACCATGGCTATTGCTCTTTCCAACTGCATTTCTCCCAAGGACTCCCTGCCATATTTGGTAATCTAAGCCAACTCTAGCCTTAGAGCCATCCAGAATTATAAGCTTGTCCTCTTTTGGCATATTGATGATAAAGGTCTCCAGGTTTTCGTAAAATTTTTCTTTGATCTCATCAAGGTTTGTCACAATGGAAGCAGAGGTACTATTGATGATGACCTGGCATTTTTCTTCAAATGACCATGTCAGTGTCATGAGCCCTGTCTTTCATTCCTTTTAGAAGGCATACAAGTTTGCTGACTGGATTATCTTGATTGCAAAACCTACAGCTCCCCTTCACTGCAACACTCCAGAAAAATGTGTATCCAGCTCCGACTTCAGTAAGCTGGGCTTCATTTGCCAACCTTGTTTCACTCAAGGCTTCTATTTGGAAGTGACATGTGCTGTTCATCTTTCATCTCCATTACAGAATGCTTTTTCTTAGTTTTAGATAGATAATATTCATCATTTCCTCTCTTGTGCTATCACTTCAGGACAATTTTTAAAATTATTTCTTGTGGTATTATGTCAAGGTTCTTTTTTGTTAGTCATAAATTTCAGGTAATCCCATTATTCTTATGTTTTCTCTTCTTCATCTGTTCTCCAGTTCTATTGTTTTTCTTATAAGATTGTTGAGCTTGGGAAAGGAACCCCAAAACTTTAAGGTCACAGACCAGTGTTGCAAGATGTCTCAAAAGAATTTGCAGACTTGAACTCATTTCTTAGTCAAGGGGCAAAGTTTATTTGTAATTGTAAGGCCATTACAATTGAGCCAAGTTCCAAAAGAAATTAGCAAGGGATCTGAAAGAAGGGGATAGATTTATACAAAATTGGATCAGTTTCATGTTACTTATTTGCTAATTTTATGTCTTTCAGGTAGGTTTGAGGGATGGTCTTAGAAACTTGGTCATTACTGACCAACAGATTATCTGACAGTCAGTAATGTTTGTAGGACTATTCTAAGGCCAGAAGACTTTGAAATCATTGACAGATAAATTGTTAGAATAAGGTCAGAGGGCTTCAGGATCACTAATATATCTTCCCTAACATCTAAGGGAAGAAATATTATTACATTTTACAATAATTGACAGACAAGCACTTACATTCCTAGGCCAGCGGACTTTTACAATCATTAACAGACAAGAGCACTTTTAGGTCAAAAGGGCTTCAGAGTCACTGCTGTCTCCCCTACATCAAGATGTTTCAGATTCTCTATTTTTTTCATTCTTTATATTTTGTTTTATTATTTCTTGGTCTCATAACTTTACTGGCTTTCCCTTGCCCAGTTCCAATTTCCAAAGAGTCATTTTCTTCAACTCTGGATCTCCTTTTCTAATTGGTTGATTTTCTTTTCATAATCTTGTTTTTCTTTGTTCTTATTTCTTTTTTTTTTTTAGCTTTTTCTCAATTTCTCTCATTCAATTTTAAAAGTCTTTTTTGTATAAATTCTTTGTGAGCAGGTAGCCATTTAACATTATTCTTTGGAGTAGGGGAGACATTTTTCACTTTAGTATCCTTCTCTAAAATGAATCCCAGTTTTGACTATTACAGTAATAACTTGGCTTCTTTCTCCTTTGCCTGCTTATTTTTTTTAAATAAGAACTTAACAGTGTAATCACTTCTAGTCCTGAGGTGGGGAGTATGGTGCCTCTGGCCTCAGGTTCTCCTTCAGTTCTCCCCTCTGACCTGGAACCCCAAACCAAGAACTCCACCCTCCCATAATTGCCCACAGCCAGAAGCTACCCTGCCCTACTGCTTCTGCACTCACCAGGTGTGCTGGTTCCTTCTTGCCCAGGGTGGAGTCTCAGCAGCTGGAGTCATCAGCAGAAGTTCCTTCAATCTTCTGACCTAGACCCAAGACCAGTCCCCCACCCTGATGTTCTGAAGGTGAAAATTAATGTGGTTAAGGCTGAAGACTACCTCTGAACCTAGCTAGCTCCCCTCTTGCTGCTTCTACAGAGCTAGCCTGGAGATGTTTACACTCCTTCTTGGGGTCTTTTTGGGTTGTCCTAGGAGAACTCTTATTCTGCCCTAAGTCTTTTTTCACTGATCTACATTTGCCCTGAGACAAAATTTGTTTTCTCCCCTTGGGAGGTTAAATCTGAAGCTTTTGGAATTTTTTCTGACCTACTCCACCATCTTCCCACAGTTGTCCCTGTCACTTTAAAATTTACAAAATTCTTCCTTCACAGCCACCAGAAAAGGCTGAAAGTAAAAGCATTACTCCTATTTTGCAGACGAAAAAATCAAGACTAAGAAGGCTAATGGTTCGTTCTGGTCCAGTCATTTTCAATCCTTTCCAACTCTTTGTGACTCCATTTGCAGTTTCCATGGCAGAGACACTGGAGGGGTTTGCCATTGCCTTCTCCAGTTCATTTTACAGATGAGGAAACTGAGGCAAGCAGGATTGAGTGACTTTCCCAGGGTCACACAGCTAGCTGTCTGAGGCCAGATTTGAACTCAGGGAGAGGAGCCTTCCCGACTCCAGACCCAGAGCTCTAAACACTGAAGTCCGGTGCTCCTTCCAGTCACATGTTGTTGGTCAGTGATCCTGTTTTCAGGACCTTGTGGACTATAGCAAGCCAGCCAGAGCCTTCTGTCCCCAGCTGTCTTCTGAAGTCTATCTGAGCTTGTGCCCATTGCATCTATGGCACCATCCCTCTCATCCCCTTCTCCTTGTGCCTTCAGTCTTTCCCAACATTGGAAACATTCCCAACTGGAAAGGGTCCTTTCCAATGAGTCCTGTCTCCTCATACTGAGATTTAAGCTTCAGCTTCAGTATTTGACCTTCCAAAGAAGAGCCTGAATTAATTTCTTTAAATATTGACTGATTTCATCTCCTTGCTATCCAAGGCTCTCACAAGTCTTCTCCAGGACCACAATTGGAAAATTCTGCAGCCTTCAGCTTTCCTTATAGTTCAGCTCTCCCAGCTATACATTGCTACTGGAAAAAACAAAGTTTTGACTATACAGACCTTTGTTGGTAAAGTGATGTCTCTGCTTTTTAGTCTACTGCCCAGATTGGCCAGAGCTTTCCTTCCAAGAAGTAAACGTCTTTTAATTTCATGGCTGTAATTGCCATGGCTGTGTGATCTTTGAACCCAAAAATAGAAAATCTGACACTGCTTCTATTTCTTCTTCCTCTATTTGCCAAGAACAACTGGGGTCAGTTGCCATGGTCTTAGGTTTTTGTTTTGTTTTTTGTTTTGTTTTTTTATGGTAAGCCTCAAACCAGCTTTTACACTCTTTCCTTTCACCCTCATCAAGAGGCTTCTTAATTTCCTCTTCATTTTCTGCCGTCGGAGTGGTATCCCTGCATATTTGAGATTGTTGGGTGGATCACATCAAAAGTATTGATATTTCTCCGGGCAACCTTCATTCCAACTTTTGGTTCATCCCTGGCTTATGCAAATGTACCCTGCTTATAAAATTAAATGAATTGATATTCTCTTTTCTAATCTTAAAACAGTTGTTCCATGTTTGGTTTTAACTTGTTGATTCATCAGAAGACAAGATGATCTGTCCCTTCCATCTCTCTGAGGAGTTGAGCACAAACGTTCAGTAACTTGAACTTACCTTAGCATTGCCTTTCTTCAGGAATGAGACATAAACTGATTTTTTCCAACCTGGTGGCCACTGTCAAGTTTTCTAAATTGTTAATATATTAAGTACAGCATCTTAATAGCATAGTTTTTTAGGGTGTTAAATAGTTCAGCTGGAATTCTGTCACCTCTACTAGTCTCATTCTTAACAATGCTTTCTAAGACCCACAAGTGACTTCATTCCCCAGGATGATCTGGCTCTAGATCAGTACCCACACCACTGTGGTTATTGGTGGTGGTAGGATCTTTCTGTGTTTGTTCTGTACAGTTCTGTGTATTCTTGCCACCTCTCCTTAGTCTCTTCTGCTTCTGTTAAGTCCTTACCAATTTTGTCTGTTATCATCCCTTATTTTTTATGAAACGTATTCAAGCAGATGTCATTCTATCATTTTTGAGAATGATTCTAAGCATATTATAAGCACTTCATAAATGCACATGCTTTCCCAATAATAAATAGGCATGCACTGATTAAGTTCAATTAAACAAATATTTATGAAGCATCTATATGTGCTAGTTTGGGGGGATAGAATAGTTAAAATCAAAGGTCCCAACCCTCAAGAAGCTTACAGTTTACTGGTAAAAACACAGCATATACAAATATATCCCTTAGGAGATTCTTGAGTTCTTGTCATCCCAGCCTCCCCCTATCCTTTCCCAAATCCTTCCCTCCTTGGACAGCTTTCTGCTGAAGGGCATCTCTGTTCTTCTCAAGGTTGATTTTCACATAATGGATACTTCACCTGTCATTGGATCCATCTTCAAGCCTTTTCCTTAGGTTTGGCTCTAAGAGCTCTTGTTTTTGTTTGTTTGTTTTTCGTTTGTTTTTTTACTGATATCCAATCCATAGCAGGGGGAGACATCAGAGGAGAACCTAAGTGGAGGACTGGCCTTCTGACCATTGAAACTAATATCCCAACATCTGCCAAGCTATGAATTTCCTCACTTCTCAGATGGGAGAAGACCCTACTATCACTGGCTCGTGTTCAATCATTGGTCTCCCCACACTCCATCACAAGACTTTTTTCCTGGTTTCACTTATCCTAATTGTGCCATTACTGGGATCTTAGGCAAGCTGTAGAATTTCCCAGTCTCAAGGACCTTTGTGTATATAATAAGTGTTTGACATGGACTTATTCAATCGTAGCACATCTATTAAACACTCACCATTTGGAGAACGTTAAACTAGAGGTACCTGTGAAGGATCAAAGTTTAGCAAAAACATGGTCCTCATGCTCATGGAGTTCAGTTTTGAAGAGGATCATTCAGTTCTTCAGTTGCATAGGATTCTTTGTGATCCCATGAACCATAGCATGCTAATACTGTCCATGGAATTTTCCTGGGAAAGATACTAGAAGGATTTGCTGTTCTCCAGTAAATTAAGACAAATCAAGTTTAAGTGACTTGTCAAGAATCATACTTGTCTGGAGAACAATTTGGAGCTATGCTCAAAAAGTTATCAAACTGTGCATACCCTTTGACCCAGCAGCATTTCTATTGGGCTTATATCCCAAAGAAATCATAAAGGAAGGAAAAGGCCCCACATGTGCAAGAATGTTTGTGGCAGCCCTTTTTGTAGTGGCTAGAAACTGGAAATTGAATAGATGCCCTTCAATTGGAGAATGGCTGAATAAATTATGGTATATGAATGTTATGGAATATTATTGTTCTGTAAGAAATGACCAGCAAGAATAAATTATGGTATATGAATGTTATGGAATATTATTGTTCTGTAAGAAATGACCAGCAAGATGATTTCAGAGAGGCCTGGAGAGACTTACATGAACTGATGCTGAGTGAAATGAGCAGAACCAGGAGATCATTATACACGGCAACAACAGTACTATATGACGATCAATTCTGATGGACATGGCTCTCTTCAACAATGATATGTTTCAAACCACCTCCAATTGTTCACTGAAGAAAGCCATATACACCCAGAGAGAGGGATGCGAAATGTGGACCACAACATAACATTCTCATACTCCTTGATTGATGTTTGCTTACATTGTGTTTCCTTTATCTGATATATCGTTTGTGTAGATAAGATTTTTCTTGCACACCAATGATAAGTTTGGAAATATGTATACATATATTCGATTTGCCAATATTTTAACATAATTAACATGTAGTGGATATCCTGCCATCTAGGGGAGGGGTGGGGAGTTGGGGGAAAAATTTGTAACGGAAAGCTATGTAAGGGTTATTGTTGAAGAATTACCCACACATATGTTATGCAAATAAAATAAAAATTAAAAAAAAAAAGAATCATACTTGTCTTCCTGACTTTAGGCCCAGTGTTTTAAGAATTAAAGCACAAATAAAAACAATTATAATATACAATATTATGGGAGAAGTGCCAGAGAAGGAAGATGGCATAAGATGACTTAAAATAGTAGCTTGCATTTATACAGCCCCTACTACATGCCAGGCACTGTGCTAATAAGACAGAGGGGTAAAATGATTTGTGCAGTGCCATACAATCCTCTTTTCTGTTCTTTATTTGCTGAAATGATCAATTCTGTTGATATTTATTAAGCTCATAATAAACTTTTTTTTAAGGAGATGGATTCAAAAGATGTATAGAAATAGATTTAACGTGACTTTGCAACTGATTGGATATGAGGGGGGAGGGAGAAGAATAGCCAAGAATGACTCTTAGGTTTTGAATCTGGAAGCTTGGAAGGATAAAGATGACTTTCATAGAAGTAGGGAAATTTGAAAGAGAATTTGGGGGAGAAGAAAGCCTCTAGTATTCCAGGATTCCAAGTTAAACATTTTGTGACCCAGATTGTTCACAGCCCTTGCCACAAGGATGATGGGGCTGGAGAAATGCATTATCTGTGATAGGATAGGAAAAGTATTCAACATGATGAAGGCATTCTCCCTTGACCTTGAGCTATAGTTTCCTGAGGTCCTGGGGAATGATTAGTTGAAGGAGGGATGGGAGAGAGTAATGGGCCATATTGGGCCATCCTCCTGAAAAAGCGTGATGGAGACATTTATCATTTATCAAGGACTTTGATGTCTAATAAGGATATAGGAGAATTCAGCTGCTGCAGGGGATATTTGATAGCCAGGAAGATTTGTTCTTTGTAGGCTGAGAGGGAATACAAGCATATTATGAGGAAATGTGGGACAGTAACAGAGGTTTTCAGGATTTTGTAAAATTATAAATGATAGGTTGGAGATACTCAATATAGGAGTGGGAGGGACCTTAAAGACCGCTTAGTCCAAAGGTTCCCAGTTTGAGATGTCCTTAAAACTTTGGCTGCATTTGAGGAAGTCTGTGAGGAAGTGGTGTTTTTAAATGATAGAACAAAATACACAGGATCATAAAGGGGACCAAGTATTTTTGAAATACGGATACCAAACTATTAAAACATTAAAATATTTTAAAAACTTCATAGATTTCCCCCTCCCAGCTACTCCAACCCCTTGTATAACAGGGAGAGGTAAGGGAGGGAGGTCAAGTAACTTGCATAAAGCTATATTGTCTGAGACAGAATTTGAATTTAGTACCTTTAACTGAAAAGCTAATACTCCTTTTCCTGTGTGAAAATGGCTGGACTTCTACTCCTGCTGGTTCAATAGGACTGTGAATAGTCCTGTGAAAGATGGTGATATGATCCTAGCATCAGCCAGTCCAGTGATACTCTGAGATTGAGTTGGGGGCTTGTTAGTGCAGGATAGAGCTGAGAACCCTTTGACAGAGAGGAAGGAGCCTGCAGCATCAGAGAGGAGGGGGAACCACATGAGGAGGTGATTGTGGGGAAAGGTACTGCATATTACCTCCCCTCTCCTTTCACTTCCCTGGGAACTTTGTGGGCTGAGGACCACGCAGGGTGCTGTTGGCAGCCATTGGGGCTTCTGCCAGCATCCAGGCTGCCCCAGGCACATCTCACTGACTTTATGCTGGTACCCAAGGTTAAAGGCTGGAAAGGTTTGGGGAGTGGGCAGCAGCCTCCAGGTTCTGATTCCTCGTGCTTTCATCCCTCCAGAAACTCCTTTTGCAGTGTAAATCCAGATCTGCTTTCTGCATTATCCTTTTGGGAAGGCACTGAGAGGTTAGGGTCCCCCAGGCAGGACACAGGGCTCTCATCCTCCTGACTCGAGAGGTCAGCTCTCCAGTGACTGTATCCTATTGCTTGGGTGGGCCAAGAACTTTCTTTTGCTTTCCTTTTTTAAAATTTTTCTTTTGGGGGAGGGAACATAGATCTTTTGTGGAAATACATTGTACTAATTAATATCTGGGTCCTAGGTGGGAATATGGGCCCCTTAAAGGCAATGATGGAAAGACTTGTGATCTTATATTAGACTAGCCTGAGAAATGGGAGGTGGGGATTGATCTACATCACCCACCTTCATCCCTCTTCCCCAACACCTGCAACTTTGTGTATATAATAGCTAATATTTCCATAGTACTTTAAAGTTTTATCCTCTGGGGTAGGTGCTCTTGTTATCCCCATTTTACAGATGGGAAAACTGAGGCACAGAGGTTGTCTAGAGTCACATAGCTAATAAGTGTCTGAAGCAGGATTTCAGCCAAGGTCTTCCCTTTTTGAGATCCGGACCCATATTCACTAGCTGCTTCTGTTAGGAGAAGAACAAATAGGAACTGAAGGAGGCGGACTGGGAGGCAGCGAAGGGCAAGGGTGGGTGACCTTGGTCCTCTGGGCTTGGGACCCTCTGCTATGACAGATGACTGATGGGGAGTGAGCTGCATTGGCTCCCGGCTGGCCCACTGTCTCCCTTGCTATTAAAATCATTGATGTCCTGAGGCTTTGGTGCAAGGCTGGATCACCTGAGGTGGAAGCCTCCTTGTGGGACGTGCTGGGGATCTGCTTCAGAATATTCTCTGTTACACTCTCATGACTACAGATCATCAGGAATCATTTAGAATCTCAGAAGGAAACTTAAAGAAGGGCACTGGAAGCTTCCAGAGTAGGGAGCAGAGCCAGGGACACGGGGAATGTCATTATCAGAAAAAGACGTGCGTGATGGGGAAGGGAAGTGAGCTGGTCACTGGGAGAAAGTGAGGAAGAAATGGTGAGCAGTTTGGGGGTCATGCTAGTGTCCACAAGCTATTAGGAGAAAGAAGGACCCTAACAGGGCTCTAGGTTCTCTGGGGATTTGTGTTTTGGCCTCTCCCCACGGAGCCTTTCCTCATTATGAGAAGCAGTTGCAAAACCAACGAGCACCATTGCTGCACCAAGGTCATTCCAGACCCACCTGCTCGGCCCAGGAACATTTGGAAGGTGCCAGGGGCACACAGCCAGGAGGGCTCCTGCCTTCCACTTCCATGGTCTGATGGACAGCAAACACCCCTCCTTCCTAAATATGTATACCATTCATAGGGAGAAGTGCCACCCTCTAGATAAGATCAGTATCAGTGCTCCCCCAAACAACCTTGTATTGATTTTGTATATGCCGATTTGCGAATGTGGGTTCTTTCCTGATCAAATGGGCTCCTTAGTGCCCGTGGTAATTTTGAGCCTGCTCTTCCCAGGGGCCCCCTAGATATCTGCAAGGGTGGGATTGGGGGAGGGAATCTGTTCCTACTACACCATCTTAGCAAATGCCTTTGCTAAGAGTTGTGGAGTATAGTGACTATTAATGGGAAGCATTATTAATGGGGGCTTGTGAGGTATGACACTAGGAGCTGCTACAACATGATGATGAGAAAACACTGTCCCTTGAGGACCCAAGCATCAAGTCTGAGTGGAAGTTGGGGGAGCAGCCTAGAAGGAATGACACAGTGATACAAAGCAGGACAAAGCACTGCACAAGGCCCTGCTGTAGCTTTCAGTGATGCTGAGGCAGTCACCTTTTGCTCTCTCCAGCCAGAGCCACAGAGCCTCTCTGTCACGCTAGGGCCCACACCTCATATGTCTTATAGGTGATGATGCATCCTGTTTTCACCTGAATGCAAAGTCAGGGTGACCTTGCTGGTCCCTGTGGTGAGCACAGAGTCCCCCCAGAGGCAACTCTCGAGCATCTGAGCTCTTTGAATAGGAGCATCTGACAGTCCTCTCCTCCTATGGACTCAGAGTACCAAGAAACAATGTACACAGTGGAGCCACCGGATCAGGCACAAAGCAACCCAGGTCATCTCCTATTTATTAAGAGCCTACAGGGCTAGAATACTAAAGATGCCTTGAGGAAAATCACAAACTAACAAAGAATGGAGTGTGCAGAGGAGAACTGAACGACATGCTCACAAACTAATAAAGTGAGTAAGGTGTGCAGAGAAGAGCCCGACAACATGGCTCAATAATGGCGACAGGAAATGTTTGTGGCGGCCCTTTCTGTAGTGGCTAGAAACTGGAAACTGAAGGGATGCCCATCAATTGGAGAGTGGCTGAATAAATTATGGTATATGAATGTTATGGAATATTATTGTTCTGTAAGAAATGACCAGCAGGATGATTTCAGAGAGGCCTGGAGGGACTTGCATGGACTGATGCTGAGTGAAATGAGCAGAACCAGGAGATCATTATACACGGCAACAACAGTATTACATGATGATCAACTCTGATGGACATGGCTCTCTGCAACAATGAAATGTCTCAAACCAGTTCTAGTTGTTCAGTGATGAAGAAAGCCATATACACCCAGAGAGAGGGATGTGGGGTCTGAGGGTGGACTACAACACAGCATTTTCACACTTGCTACTGATGTTTGCTTGCATTATGTTTCCCTTCTCAGATTTTTTTTCCTGTACAGCAAGATAACTGTATAAATATATATACACATATTCAATTTGTCAAATATTTTAACATAATTAACATGTATTAGACTTTCTGCCATCTAGGGGAGGGGGTGGGGGGAAGGAGGGAAAATTTGTAGCAGAAAACTTTGCAAGGGTCAATGATGAAAAATTACCCGTGTATATGTTTTGCAAATAAAAAGCTTTAATAAAAAAAAATAACGGCGACAGGGCAAGGTTGCTTACCGCTAGGGATGGAGACCTCGACAAAGCTTCAGGAAGGAAGGGGCATCTGAGCTGAAGACTGCAGGCGTCTGGCTCGCCCCTCCAAGTCTGGGGCTTACAGCCTACGCAGAGGCACGCAGACCAGACGAGCAGGTGACAGAATCAGTCCGGTTTGGCCGGCACACAGCCCAAGTGAATCCTGGTGGGGTAAGATTAGGCTGGCAAGGTCAGCAGGAGAACTGCTGAAGGTTGTAAATGGGGGATCACAGAAGGCTGATATGAGAGGGGAGCTTGGGAGAGAGATGTAAGGGTCATCTGTGGAGAGGGGGTGAGTCATCCAAAGAAAGTATAGCTGAGGGCCCAGGACAGAGCCTTGGTGTCCACTCATATGGGCAGTGAGGGCCCCTGTAAAGGGTCCTAAGAAGGAGCATTTCAGACCTGCTGCCAGAAATAGTGTCTCAAATAGCCAGAGAGGAGAGAGAGGCTCCCCAAGGAAGGGTCGCCCCACAGGGTCCAATGTTGCAGAGGCATCCAAGAAGTCATGGCCAGAGGTGACTGCGCTGAGCGACAATGGGGCCATTAGTGACTTTGGAGAGGACAGTTTCAGTTTAGGGACAGAGGCAAGTGAGAATGCTAAGAAGCAAGAGGGGAATGAGGAAATGTAGGAAGTAAAAGCAGAGGTTTTGCTGGGAGTTTGGCTGTGAAGGGGGAGAAAGGGGATGGTAAGGTGTGCTCTTGACCATGTCCGTTGGCTTCCTGAGCAGCCTCTTCCTAGCTCCTCCCTCCTCCAATCCATCCTTTCCAGGGAAGCCAACATGACCTTTCTTATCCAGACACAAACCTTCAACTACTTCCTGTTGTTCACAGAACAAAATATGAAGGGCATCCAGTTCTCCACACTCTGGCCCCAACGAGCTTTCTTTGACAGTGCTCCCTGTGCACACTCCATATCCAGGCCAAGTGTGTCCCCTCTGTCTCCTTTGGCTGCCATTAGCAGGCCTGCACTCGGGTCTCAGGCTGTCCAGATAGTTCTGTCTTGGAAGCCGGATTCGGGGTGCCTGCTCCAGGACACCTTCTGTCCCCATCCTCTAACCAAAGGCTCCTCTCCCCCTCTGGTGCTTTCTGCCTAGTACCCTCCCTGGAGGGGTCCTAGTCCCCTCCTTAACAGACTGAGCTTTGGAGCAAAGGATGTGTGGGTTTTCTTTGTGTTTCTGGTGCCCAGCAGGATGCGTGCCCTTAGTGGGCTCTTCCTGGGTGATACTTGAAATGGCTGGGTCAAAGGCCATGCCTGGGACATGGGACTGTCCCAGCAACTTATTTTTTCTTTCCCAGCACCAGAGTTGAAGTTTTAAATTAGGGTTGGAGGACTTTGATGGAGAAGGACTCTTTTTACAGCCCCCTCCCCTTGGCAGTCTGGTACAAAGTGTGCTCTCTGGAGCAGGGACAGACAGTTTTGCAGGAAGCCCAGAGGGGACGAGGAGCCATGTGCCCCATGGAGCAGGGAGTTCTGTGGAGGAAGAAAACGTGGCCGGGTGGCCCCCTGCCCCATCCGTGCAGGCCTGAATCCGGTTTCTCCCCTGCACTGCCAGCACCTGGGGCCCAGAGCCTCTGATTTCTTAGTCCTCAAATGGTCCAGAGGTAAACATCCTTGTCCTGTAAGAGCACCCAAAGGGGATGGAGTGTGGGGAGCTTCTGCCTCCCTTCTGGGCCTCCTAGGGGACAAAGTGCGGCCACCGTCCTCATCCAGCCTATCTGTCCTCCTGGTTTGCTTGCTGTCCCTCCCACAGGACACTACTCCCCTCCAGGGTCTTAATGGTTGCCCACTGATCCATCTTCCAGCCTCACCCCCATTTCTCACAGGAGGGAAGGAATGGCCATACCTGGGTCACCTAGGCTTCAGTTCAGTGAATGAGCCAGAGCAGCTGCTCCATCCCCTGCTCCCTCCACCCCCCCAATTTTATTATTTTGGAAGGGGAAAAAATGCCTTTTTTAAATGGTTTTTATTTTTTTTTACAAATACAGGTAAAGATAATTTTCAACATTCACCTTTGCAAAATCTTGGGTTCCAAATGTTCTCTTCCCTCTCTCTCCTCCCCAAGATAGCAATCTTGGAAAACCCTTTTTATCCATGACTTTGACTTTTCTGTCTCTACCCCCATAAAGAAGAATGACAAAGAGGAACAGAACTCTGAATCCCCACATGCCTGTAGCCCCCCCAACCTGCACAAATGGGGCAAGGCTCAGCTCCCTTCTGGGAGGCCTCATTACCCCCTCCTCAGGAGCTTTTCTGTCCTCTTCGCATCGTAGGGGGGTTGGGAGCCT